>PVKC010005000.1:0-34173 GCA_004027635.1 Crocidura indochinensis | reverse complement strand
AATAAGATCTTATTTGTATGGATAGTAATTTCCCATTTTAATGTGCCTATGCAAAAAGGAACAATGCCACATGGTGTTACTGATGAATATGGGGAGCACAAGAACAAATCCAACAAACTCAATGACATGGTTCAATCAAAAGCATTAACTGGGGGATTCTATCACCAGAATTACTTAATGAACAACTCATAAAGTGAAGGAAAAAAGTGGTTAGAACCATCTTAGTCAAGAGAATATTTACTAAGATTTATAGATGTCAAAGAGGAAAAAAAAGAATATTTGAAAGAAATTCGTGTCCATTGTATGTCAATACAATAGCCAATCATTTTAAAGATCATCAGATTGGACAATAGCCAATCATTTTAAAGATCATCAGAAGCTAAACCTACCTGTATCCCCTCCCTACATAAACCAGCTTCTGACCTTGGCAAGGGGTTGTCTCCTTTGAGAGATGACCTTGACTGATCAGTATGGAGCTTGTGGCTGATGGAAAAAAGTTTTGTTTAGCTTAAAATAAAAGATAAAAGAGTTTACTCTGTTTAGTCACATTGATGGTAGAGAAGATGCAATAAATACACATCAAATCATAAACATACATTAAATTTTGCAGTCATGTTACCTAAAGTTCAATAAAAAATATACCCCCATTTTCAAACTATTTTATTTGTATAATGACTTAGAAAAATTGCTGCAACTACTAATGACACTGAATTAGGAGTCTGATTCTAGTTCTATCTACTGTGTTGCCTCTGACTATTTAGGAACAGCTACTTAAATGAAGAAATATATATTATCATAAAGGCTGTTTGATTAAATTCATAACTTAGAATTTTCTATATTGTAGCTTAATCTGCCAGGTCTAGTGTTATCTTTTGATAAATTATATCAGAATTAAGTTGAAATATCGACTATCCAGCTGGTATTAAGAGAATTGCTTGGTATGGTGAAAAAAGGCAAGAGGTCAAAGCGATAGCACTGGTAGGGCATTTACCTTGCAAGTAGCCAACCCCAGACGAATCCGCTTTGATTCCTTGCATCTCATATGGTTCCCAGAGCCTGCCAGGAGCGACTTCTGAGCACAGAGCCAGAGTAACCCCTGAGCACTTCCGGGTATGACTCAAAAACCAAAAATAAAATAAAATAAGTTACCTTTGAAATAACTATACTAACTACTATCATGACAAATCTTAATGAGTGAGAGAAGTAGAATGCTTATTTCAAATACAGGCAAGGGTTGGAAAGAAGGGAGGGAAACATTGCCAGTGGGAAAATTACACTCTTGAAGGAAGGTATTCTGTTTATAACTGAACCCCAACTACAATCATGCTTGTTATAGTGGTGCTTAAAATATTTTTATATATTAAAAAATAAAGAAAAAAAAGGCAACAATAACAAGAAATACCTTCACATCTGGTTTCAGAAAGTTGTGAATTGAGTGAGATCAAATGACAAACAGAAGTGTGTTTTTCTCTATAGAGTTCATCATGAAAATAGTTTAGCTCTTTTAAATTTTATTTTTAAATATCCTGTGATTAAGAGAGAAGGTTTTTAGGCTAGACTTACATATCTCAGTTATATCACTGAATTCCCACTTTGGTTATTTTATTACTCTTAGTATTTCTGTTTTATGAAATATGTCACTGTGAATAAGCAATATGTGGAAAAAGAGTTGACATTGAAATGTCCAGAAATCATAACTGTTCACAAATAACTAGCCATGCCAATAACTAACATGAAAACAATACCAGGAAGGATATTTTTTCAGGAAAAATATAAACATTTTTATCTAAATAAAATGTTTACAAGAGAAATGGTGAACTATAAATTGAAGTCTGCAATTTCTCTTAAGTAATTATGTTCCTAATATTTTTGGATAATAATAAAATAAATGAAAATAAGGGATAAATAAATGAAAAATATTTTTAAGGTATGCCATTGATTATTGGTATATGTGCGGAGAGGAGAGGACTCCCAGCAATGCTCATTGGACTTGGGGGGCAATCCAATTGGTTATTATCTAACCTTGCCAGGTGATTCAATAGCCAGAATATTGCTTGGGGTCTATTTAACCCTAATGGTTCTGGGGACCATCATATTTACTCAGGAGTATTAAGGAAACCAGAGGAGTCAGGAGCTACTGCTAGACTTTCTTCATGTAAATAATGAACCTTTGACCTATGTGCAATCTTCCTGAATCCCCATGATATAAAAAAATACTTTATGATAGAGTCAAAAAGATAGTTCAGGGTTAGAGTCTTGCCTTGCATGTGACGGATCAATATTCCTTTCTGATATCAGCAGCTCAGTGCAGGGTCAAGAGAAACCGCAAAGTCCAGAGTCAGGAGTAAATCCCGAGCACCTTCAAATGTGGAACAAAAAAATTAAGCAAAATAATTTATGAGATCTAATGTGGCTCAATGTGTGACTCTCATATGCACTTGAATACGTACAGTCTTGCCTCAATTTCTGGTACTGCAGAAACAAAACAAAACACCAGCAAAAAATAAATGTCTATATAGAATATGTTTTGTTTTAATTTTGTTTGAGAGCCACACTCAATAGTGTTCAGGGCTTATTCCTGGCTCTTTGTTCTGAAATCACTAACTTTTGTCAGTTCTAGTGATTGAACCCAGGTTAGCTGTATGCAAGCAAGCAACCTTTCTGCTGTGTGATTTCCTAGACTACATCTTATGTATATAAATTACTATGGAAAAAGGATTTGTGGAAGTAAAATTTTCCTTAATTATGGGGTATCTCCCAAATGAAAACATAATGAGATGTAGAAATAAATATTTGGACTGATGTTTATATGTTGCTTCTACTTTTTGAAAGGAATGTTTTCATAGAATGAACGGATTCAGGCTTTATACATATGTTTATTAAGGTAAGCTTATATAAATACAAATATGAAGTGCATAGAATATTTATTTTTGTAATAAAAACTAGTTTTATAATACAAGAGGACTATATATAAACATTTGTGTTCAATTTCTGTGAAATATGCAGAGAAAGCAAATAATGTGTCACATAAACAATATTTCAACAATATAAACTTTATTCATACATTTATTTGTTAATTAATAAGAATCTAGGAACCCTCATGCTTTACAACTGCTTCTGATGCAGTACTTAGAAAATGTGGCAACTGAGTTTAGGAGGTCATGGGTTGCTGAGCATTCTCAGACTCCTTCAAACAAAACATACATTTGCTCCTTTTCTTCTATCCTGGCTCTGAGGTCAAGGATCATTCCTTGCAATGCTCAAGAGATTATATAGAATAACAGAGATTAAGTATAGATTGGTTGAGTGCAAGGCAAACACCCTATCCACAATATTTTCATCTGCCCCCCCCATATATTCTATTGTTATGGTGTATGTTTTACATCAATATTCCACCAATTTGTCAGCTGCCTTTCTGGTATTCTCTGTAGAGTCATTCAAATTATTTTCAAAGGCAAGGATTCTATTTATTTTTTTTTAGTTTAAGAACAAATAAAATTAATAAGAATCTAGGAACTGCATATAGTATGGCTAGACCATTTTTTTTTTAAGTATTACACATACATTGCCAGAGAGCTCAGTAAATGACAATGAGTTGATACATACCTGTCCTTTGCTGATTCCTAAATCAGGTATCTAGCACTAGTTATTTTCATGAAATATCAACAGGCCTACCATTACTTTCCTCTGAGTCATATCATTGCTATTCTCTCTCTATCCTGTGGAGAGTAGATATTAAACAAAAATTATCCTAGAGGGGCCAGAGAGATAGAACAACTTCAGAGTGTTTGCCTTGCATGGGCGATCCAGGGATCTCCATTGACCCATATGGTCCCCCAAGCCAGGAGCGATTTCTGAGTGTATAGCCAGGAGTAACTCCTGAGCGGCACAGTATCACAGGGTGTGGCCCAGAAAGTTAAAATAATTTTTTTTTCCTGGAATGTGAATGTTCAGCAAAGATAAAAAAGTATGTCTGGATGCCTGGCTTTTAACTTTATCTGAAGAACTTTAGTCTTTTGTGCATGTATCTGTAGATTATGTGAAAACCTCATTATTTGACCTTAAATGGTGAAGGAATATTGAGCAAGTTCTGTTATCTCCCAGTCCTTCTGTCCCAAATCTAAGAGCAACTAAAAGATAAAGACAATTGATTCCTTATCTTGGAGTGGAAATTGGATCTCCATGCAAGGAAATTTCACTTGGTACTGAATGAAGCCACAATGCTTGACACTCTATGGATAATGAAAGCAACTAAAAAACTGAGTTATAATCATGTGTTACGATTAGTACTAGGATCCTATTTTTTTAACCGAATTTTCTAAAGTATATTTTTAGACAAGACTAAGACATAACTATAAAAATAAAAGGCAGATATCAAATATGGTTGTGTCTAAATTCAAAGATAATACAACCAAATTAAATCTTTTTGTGACTTTATCTGTTCCAATATAAAATTCAGTGGGTTTTAAAGTCCAACTCCATAACTACATTTAGGTTGTTTATTTAAGTTTTGTTTTTGCATTAAAAACTGAAGTAACTTCTTATTTGCATAATAGGAAGAGCTGTATTATGCTTATTCTTTAATAAGCATTACATATGCTATGTGTTCATAAACAAGCCACATTTACAACAGGTTAATGAATTTGTTGTTAGTATTACATTTGTGGTTTGTCAGAGATTCAGCTCCACAGCATTTCTATTTATTTAATACTGATATATTTCTGCTTAATTAATATAATCATTCTACACATTATCTAATGACATTGTGCCCTATGTTATGTAGATATACCATTATTGTTTTAATTAAATTTCATTCCGACTGTATGAGAAGCAGTATTGCCCCTTTTTTCATTTTTATTTTATTAAAGCACCATAATTTCCATTATTCACAGTTGAATTCTAGGCATGTAATGGCTCCAGAAACAATCCGCCACTAGTATCAACTTCCCTCCACCAATATTTCCAGGTTCCCTACCAAACCCTCCCAACCCTAACCCAAGACTGCCATCTTTACAGACTAGAAAGTCACTGCTTGATTCAGTTTTCAATAAACTTCTTTTAAAAATTAAAATTATTAATACTCTATTAAAATTATACATTCCTCCTTTCATGAATATGGTATATTGTGTTTTTCTAGAAATTTATAAACCTCTTTATCTAGGTTAACAAATGTATGGAGACAGAGCTATACATTTTATTCTTTATAATTATTTAAATGTTCATAAAATCAGTAGTTTAGGCTCTTTTTTGTAATGATATTATACGATTTTGACCTCTCTTTTTTATTCATATTAACTTGGTTGCTACAACATGGATTTTATTAATATATATCAAACTAAACTAAGTATGTCAGAAAGAAGAATATAAATACAGAATGATCTCATTTTTAGGAAATATAAAAAGAAATAAAGAGAATACATAATTTGCAATGAATGGAGCCCCTCAGACTTGAGGTTATCAAGCAAAGGATACTGAGAAGAAATCAAATGACTGTAATTAAGGGTCATTCTTTTTTTTTTTTTTTTTTTTGGTTTTTGGGTCACACCCGGCAGTGCTCAAGGGTTACTCCTGGCTCCATGCTCAGAAATTGCTCCTGGTAGGCACAGGGGACCATATGGGGCACCGGGATTCGAACCGATGACCTTTTGCATGAAAGGCAAACGCCTTACCTCTATGCTATCTCCCGGGCCCCTAAGGGTTATTCAATATATGTTGCCTGGTAAACTATATTCCTGAAACATAAATATTTACATTTTGTATAGCAATGTTTCCATTATAAAACATTACACACACTTGTATTTGTGCAAATATATATCTATGTATATGTTAGGACACTTGCATTACATGCAACCAACTTGGGTTTAATTCCTGGCAGTGCCCCAAATCTACCAAGTTTAATCTTTGAGCTCTGAACCAGGAGTAATCTCTAAGTACAGCCAGGTTGCTCAAAAATCAAATATATACATATAAGACCACTCTATTCTTTTGAATTCTAGAGTGAATTTGGTACTTTTTTTTATGATTAAATAACTCAATACACTTAAAATTGGGTGTAGAGAAATTAGTATTCTCAATACTATTAAATAACACTGGATCTCCCTCTTTTATTATCTTCTCTTTTCAATCTAACCTAAGTCCAAAGTCAATATATTACTATATTCATTCATTTTGAAAGGCTGATTTCTGATAATCAGCCTCCTCCCAAATATATGGCAAATCACCCACAAATTCCATTCTTCATTCTCTTCACATTTTACTACCTAAAACTAAGCATGATCAATTTAATTTAGCAACCATCTGTCATACATTTAGATCCAAGTTCTCTGGTTCCTGTACAGGAACATTGTTTATTCTTTATTCTTTAAGACTCTCAGATGCATACTAACTACAAAATTTGATATCTCCCATTACCATCTACATTTTATGTCATAAGTCTAGACTATCTTGATATTACAGGAGGTAATGAATGGAGTTTTCAAAACAAAAATTATCATTCGAATGTACTTTAGAATGCTGTAAGTGTGTATTCAAACTTTTTAGTTTATGTTTTTCACTGAAGTGAAAACTGTATTATTTCCTATTTAAGCAAGTAACTGCATATTACAAAAAAATAAATAAATGAAAGAAATTCACTCGAATCTCCTAAAGTAGATAAGTTTGACTTAATAGTTGACTAAAAAGAATGTAGTCATGTGGTGTTCATAATATGAAATCAACCATGCCTATATTTATGGATGATAAAATATTTATCATTGACTTAAAATCTTAAAGTCCAATAAAAAACATAGAACCTGGAGTTTGCTCTTTGTTCTCACACATATCTCTCTAGCATTTGGTTAATACAAGAGCCTTGCTAACACACTTAATAATGCAATCTATTCCTCAACATGATTAATTGTAATAGGGCTGTTGCTGATAAAGTGTGCTTAATGTATTGTAAAGGGTCACAGATGGGGAGTATTAAAACCAAGATATCCAGATAGCTATACTATAAGATATAATCTATATATAATATCATTTTCCATTAAATATAAGAGTCATATATAT
The DNA here is from genome assembly GCA_004027635.1 of Crocidura indochinensis. Lineage (NCBI taxonomy): Eukaryota > Metazoa > Chordata > Mammalia > Eulipotyphla > Soricidae > Crocidura > Crocidura indochinensis. Next base: position 27,126 of record PVKC010005000.1, on the reverse strand, counting down.
ATATGATCTAAGTTAAGAACAAATCTAATACAGTAACAAAGTTAGATAGCTTCCCTAATTATAAATGTAGGACTCCATTAGTCCTACCCACAAATTAACAATAATTGTAGAAATTAGTGTGGGTTTTATGAAAATAAGGTAGAGAAAATAGATACTAGCCATATTATAGCTATTCAAGTAACATAAGATCCATGGTGCTGGGGCCCGGGAGATAGCATGGAGGTAAGGCGGTTACCTTTCATGCAAAAGGTCATTGGTTCGAATCCCGGTGCCCCATATGGTCCCCCGTGCCTGCCAGGAGCAATTTCTGAGCATGGAGCCAGGAGTAACCTCTGAGCACTGCCGGGTGTGACCCCCCCCAAAAAAAAAAAAAAAAGATCCATGGTACTTATTCCATATTTTAATACATTTCTTTTGAAAAGCATGACTTAAAATTTTCAGGTGAATTTTAATAATAGAAGAATGATTCTGGTAATAAAATAACTTCAAGGATTATAACTAGTGTTACCAAATGAAGCAAAGTATTTATTATTTAAGAATCAATGGAGGGAAAGCTTTCTAACAAGAACATCTAGAAAAATGCTACTTATTATTGTTATTTATGTGTTTTAATTTATGAGCTCCAAGATAGTTAATTAAACATCAAATTTTAGACATGAATGTGACAATATTTCTAGGCAAAATTGGTTTTAAAATGAACAAATAATGTCAAACAGAATTTCTTCTTCAATATAGAAGGAAATATTACAATACTTTGGAGACCTAAATAGAACAGAAACACAGAAAAAGAGATTATTTTCTCTCTTAACTGACTATACATATAGACATTGAGCATATTGGTTTATATTCTGAAAGACCTTGATTAATATACTAAATTAATTTCAACACATATATAACATTGCTGCTTTATAACTTGATAGGTTTTAATTTATAATTATATTTGAGTTGAAGTTAAATTAAAGTTTCTAATTCTGCATATCTAAATCCAAGTCAATCAAGGGAAAATTTCTGAATGCTTTAATCTTATGAATGAATAAGCAGGATGATGAGGCTGATAGACAAACTAAAACATTCATAGTTAAAGATCTATGAGTGAGTTCTAAATGAAATAAGATTCCTATTGATAATCAAAGGCAAGGATTATGTATTTTATATCTTTTTCAGATGAGAACTGAAAAAAGACTCACAGGTGCATACTTTATGCTTAATACAAATTGCAAAAGTGGCTCATTGAGGAAAAGAAATAAAAATAATAAACATCACATAGAAATTGTTCCAGAACCCATATTTTAGTCTTTGCAGATGGCAGCACTTAAGTCATGAAAACAAACTCCCTCTTTTTTCTAATTATTTTGTTACATTATCCCTTTTAATTCTCTCTTAAAACTCCTTATACATATTAAAACACAAAACAAGCACAATAATACCAAAAATATAAAATGTTATGTTCTCACGAGAAGCTTTAAGAAAGATGTGGACTGCACCCATCTATATAACAATCTTCATCTAGATCAAGTCTGTTTTAATCATGCTCAGTGTCATGCTAAGGACTGTGAGATATAGAAATTAGGATAAATTTAACCCCATCCAAAAATGAGATGAGATGAATAGAAACTTCCTCAAAGAGTAAATACAGATGGACAAAAGGAGCATAGACAAATGCTTCACATCATTAAACATCAGGGAAATGCAAATAAAAACAACAAAATATCATTTCATACTGGAGACTGGCACAGAGTGCAAAGAATAAGAACAATCAGTGCTGGCACAGATGTGGTAAAAAAAAAAAGGGACTCTAATTCACTGCTGCTGGGAATGTTAATTGTTCAGCCTGTTCAGAAATCAATATGGATATTCTTCAAAAACTAGAAATTGAGCTCTCATATCATCCATTCCTAGGAATATATCCTACAGAACTAAAACACAATGCAGAAAAGCCCTCTGCAGACCTATATTTATTGTAGCACTATTCACAATAGGCAGAATATGAAAACAACAAAAGTGCCTGAGAACAGAGGAGTGAATTCAAAAATCAGTGGTACACCCACAGAATGGAATACTACATAACTGTTGGAAAAATGAAGTTATGAAATTTGTTTATATCTGGATGGATATGACAGTATTATGCTGAGCAAAATGAATCTAGGGAGAGGGAAAGACAGACTGATTACACTCATTTGTAGACTATAAAATATATAGTATGGTAGTTAGATCCATAAACAGTAGAGATGAAGGCAAGGAGAATCAATCCATGGTAGGAAACTTGCCACAAATAGAAGGGGAATTCAGTCAAGAAAAGGAAAGAATGACCATGATAATAACAGTTAGAAATGCTCACTCTGGACAACTGGGTGCTAAAAGGAGGTTAAGTGATAAGCATGATATTTCTTTGGTAACAATACTGCAAACTGGAGTATAAAATAAAGAGAGAGATACACAGAGAGATGGAGAAATAAAGAGATACAAAGAGAGAGAAAGTGTAATCAGTTTCTCCTTCATAATATCAACTTTTGCTGCAACCCTTATTAACCCTATTATAATATGTTGGCACAGAAGTGATAAAACAGAAAACAGAAACCAGCAAAAGCCAAAAGTTATCAGAGTGATAATAAAACCAAGTAAAATAAAGTCACATTGCCACCAGTTGAGAAGATAAGTAGTCCAATTCTCTAACTTTGTGATCCAGAGAGGAAAAACATGTTTATAGAATAAAAATTAAAAAGGAGAAAAATGACTTTTCCCAAGGAAAAGTACTTGTGCCCTGCATATGGCTAATTCATGTTTAATCCCTGGCCTGAGCACTATTAAAATATGTATACATTGCCTAAATACTATTAGGAGTCATTTTACTCCTGAGCACAAAAGTAGCAGTAAGTTCTAAGCACAGCTAGATGTGGCCCATCTTCAACAGAAACTCCTGGTAAAAAAAAATTAAAATTATGAAAATTTAAATTAGAAAAGTGGTTGACTTAAAATAGATAGCAACTCGATCTCGACTATAAAATATGACATATACAATAGATCTCTAAAATTGAATATCTATATTATACAAAAGTTTAAAATAGTTTAATAAAAACAAATATGTAGAACCAAGCACTACAAGATAAGAAAAGTAGTCAGGTGACATGAAAACTCAGAAAATCTTATAAAAAATATAAAACAAAACTCATAAAAGTAAAGTTACAAAGGGATTCAGGGAATCCCTAGTTTATAAACTACAAAGATGTCACCAACTGTTTTAAAAGCATGTAGACTCCATGGAGAATCAATTCAACAAGTCTGAAGATAATCATGCTAAACTAATTTACCGGAAAGTAAAGATATAGAAACAAAATACTAAGGGGCCGAAGCAGTAGTGCAGCAGTAGGGTGATTGCCTTGTATGTGGCTGACCAGAATGGACCTCAGTTCAATCCCAGGCGTCCCATATGGTCAACCAAGCCCAGAGTGATATCTGAGCACATAGCCAGGAGTAACCCCTTAGCATCACCTGGTATGGCTCAAAAACCAAATAATAATAATAATAATGATAATAATAATAATACTTACCAATGAACTCTTCCTCTACACTTTCTTCTTCCTCTACCTTTTTTTTTTTTAAATATAAACAGCCCCTGAAATTCTTGGATGGTATCAGAGCTATAAAAGTTAAATAGTTGAATGGGCCCAAGTGATAGTGCACAGTAGGGCTTTTGCCTTGCATGTGGCTGACCCAGGATGGACCTCAGTTTGATCCCCAGCATCCCATATGGTTCCCTAAACAGGATCAATTTCTTAGCACATAACCAGGAGTAACCCCTGAGTGTCACTGGGTGTTTCCCCTCAAAAATATATTCATAGTAAGGTGGAGTGCCTGGGTGTGAAGGGAAACTCATATGCTGTCATGTTAGAACTTTTTATTCATTTAACTCTATCATAAATGACTTTATGAATCATGGTGTCTCAATAAAAATTGGAGGGACGATGACAGATTGATCCATTATGACATTCAAAATAATGAAGTAACTCCAGAAAAAGTATCCCACTCTAATCTGAAAAGGCAACATATAAATAAAGAAATACCAAAAAGGCAGCAAGTTCATTCAAAGTTTATTCAAATTTTGCAAGAGCAAATTTCTCCAAATTTGGATAAGGAAATGAACACAAAAGCCTGTAGAACACCTGGCTGTTCACATGCAAAGAGGAAGATGCAAAGTAGTAACAGTTTTTAGTTTAAAAAAGAACATTTTAAGGCACCAAGTAAAAATAGCAAGTAACTGAGAAAAAGATTCTATCATTTCCTTAGAAGAAACACTAACAGCCATGAAAGAAAGAAATAATATTAAAAATACACATAGTAGAAAACTGACAGCTTAGGCCACTATATCCTGAAATAATATCTTTCTGATGGGGTGGAGAAGTTCAAGAGAATTACAAATAAATGTCATAAGCAGAAGGTGAAGGAGTTTTTCCAACCAATACTAGACTTACCGACAAGAGACATTTAAAGGAACACTCTTATTTGAATTAAAAAAAAAAAAACTCTGGAGGCCTTAGCAATAGTACAGTGGGTTGGGTATTTGCCTTTCACTAGGCCAAACTGGGTTCTATCCCTGGCATCCCATCTGATCTCCCAGTCTGCCAGGAGTAACTTCTGAGCTCAGAGCCAGGATTAATGCTAGACTGCCACCAAATAATATGGGGGGTGGGGGAGAGAGAGAAAGAGCGAAAGAGAGAGGGCACAATCATTGATCAGGGTAGGATCAGTAACATAATAATCCCATTGACATGTTTACATACACAATAATTCCCCTGTTTGCTTTTAGTAAACAAACATTAATAATATACAAAAGTAAGCAATATTGTCTACAATTATTAAAGGAAAAACTAGTCAATAATAAAAGAGAGAGAGAAGAAAACTCTACAAAGGCTAACAAAGGAAATAAGTTAGCAGAATAATATACAAAAACTATAAAAGCAGTAGAAAATTTTCCTAAGTCAGAAATGACCATTAGCATAAATGCTCTGACTTTAATAATTGCAAGGCACAGAATGAGCAAATAAATTAAAATGCAAGGATAAACAATATTTTATTTACAAGAAACTCACTTAATTTATAAATATACAAAGCTTTTTTAAAAAATAACTGTTAGTATAAAGCAATAAGAAACCATTAGAAGGCAAGGGTCACATTTTATTAGTAATAAAGTAGATTCCAACTAAACATTAAGTAAAAAACAAAGATTATTTACTAATGAATATAATGAAAGGGATAATACAACATACATATATAATTTTGTCAATATTCAATTATGCAAAAAGATGTACAAAAATATATAAATTAAAAATTAACAGCTCTATAGGGAAACAACTATAATTACACAATCATAGTCAGGGATTTAAAAGTTCTACTTAAAACAAACGATAAATTATCCTGACAGAGCTTCATTAAGCAAATAATGGTCAAAACAAATTACAAGAGATGTACTTAACAAATGTCTTCAGATCATTCCAACCCCAAACACTAGACTACACACTAGTCAAGTACTTAGCATTCTCAAAAGTATATGAAATGTTGCAACATAACTATAAATTTACATATGTAGCTTAAAAGCATATCAACTACCTTTACAGATCACAATGGTCTAATTCAAAAACAGCAAAATCAGAAAGGTGGCTAGTAATATTTTTAGAAAATAATAAAAAAAACTATTGAGCAAATGTTGATCAATATGTTGATTAAAATTTTTAAAAATGATACCTGGAAATTACAGAAAATGAATGCTTGAATTATTGAATTTTTGGAGTGCAGCAAAAATCAATAATGAGGGAATTTCATAATATATGGTTCTATCTCATTAAACAAAAATCACAAATAAAACATCTGAACTTACATTAAAAATAATAATAAAAAAAATCAGCCCAATCTTTCACCTCCCATCTAGACCTCCTAGCCACCATTATAAAGTCCTGTGCCTGCTCAGGAAAGAAAGGCCTGTGAGAATAGCCCAACAACCCCTAAAAATCCCATCTTCACTGACTCTAGATCAGCAGGGAAGGGTGAAGGTATCTCAAGTCACCCTGTAAATTCCATGCATGCAAAACAGTCCCTCTCCATCCTTCCACTTATGGATGTCCTTGCTGCCATGACAAAAGCCCACCAGCTCAGGAAAGAAAGCCTATTGATCTCACTGTTCCACAAACCTCATAGATATTTCAGCTTATACCAGATGGTTCTAGACAGAACAGGTCAAACATTTCTCTACCTTAGAAAATATTCAGCACCTAAACCAGAAGAACAACCCAACAAATTTGTGTACAAATTACTTTCATACTTGGGCAACCTTGCTTACTTAGGATAAATAAATTCCAAAACAAATATACCTCCAACTGCCTCTTATACAACTAAGTAGACCACTTTTTTAAAACACCCTGAAACTCTTGCACTCCAACCCACCCAATGCAAACAACAATGAAGAAACTAAGGAAGAAATCAAAAACTGGGGATATGGAGAGAAATACTAGCAAATTTCCAAGTCTTCCAAAGAGCTAAAATCCTATAAATAGGAACAAAATTATTATATAATGTCTTAGCAATGGAATTCAAGGAATCACTAGCCAAAGAAATTAATAAATCCATAGGTGAATAATCAACAAACTCAAAAAAGAACTTTATCAGAAGATGAGAGAATTCATACAAATGGAACTAAGAGGACTACAAAACATGCTAACAAGCCATAATAGAAGTACAGAATTGAACGGATAAACTAGAAGACAAGATAAAAGACAATAACAACAAAGAATAAAGAAACAAGAGACAAAACATTGGAAGAAAATGCAAAATACTAAATGAACAAAGACAAAAGAAGTAATCTATTAATAATAGGAATATCAGAAAAAGAGGAAAAAGGAAAAGGAGAAGAACAAGTCGTGAGGAAAATAATAGTAGAAACTTCAACGTAGAATCCACTACCCAGAAAAACTCTCATTACATAGGAGAGAAGGTTAAAAAATTCTGAGACTAAAAAGAACTTGCAATATTTGCACTAACCAAACTGACTTGAAATGAACTACTCAGATCAATTACACAAACCAAATACCTAATTGTAACAAAAACAACCCTATACAATATACTATCAAAACAACTTTCTGTCAATAATTTCCTTAAATATCAATTGGCTAAACTCTTTCATTAATAAAAGTGTCTTATATTAATTTTTGCTCCCAGAGATGTTTCAGGTCTTTTCTTCAGGTGATGTCTTATTTTTCATGTAGAACTATATAAAACACATTTATTGTTAAATGAAAATGAAGAAAATTTGTTACCTGTATATAGTACGGCAGTATGGTAGTAGTTGTCAACACAAACCAGACAAACTCTGAATCCTACAGTAGCCAATTGGGGCAGCTTTAGCAACCACTTTATAGTAAATTAATTTTAATTCTGAGACAGACTAGGGAACCTTATTTTTGGGGTTATGCCTCATATTTAACCTAGAAGGAAACTTCTAATAAGGCCTTATTTTCAGAGAATGTTTTATTTTGGGGGAAACATGATATATCTTGCAACTATACTAATATGCCTGCTAGTTTCTTTAGGTAAATAAAATCCAAACTTGTCAGGAAAGATGAGTTCCCTTCTTAGTTTTCAAAACCTGACTGACATTGTACGTAAGTCCATAATACAGAAGAGAAGAAAAACCGAGTCTTCTCTAAAAATACCTGTTTGCAGCATTAGAAAGGTTAATATCTAAAATCTGATTGACAAATAGTTTCATATATCAATGTCAAAATTACAGGTAGTACCTGGTGTTTCTTTGTGCCTGAATTCTTCGTGTAAACAAGGTGGTTTATATTTAACATTAATTCCATTTGGACCTAAAATTTGGGAACTTTCTATATAGGTTAGGCAATTAACCTACAGAAAATTGTCAAGTGCTGTGTCTCTAATATGCTTCCATAAGAAATAATACTGTCATTGTCCTTAGTCAGTGCTGAATGAGGAGGAGATTGAGCATTCTATGTTTTACCTCAATAGAAGATGACTCAAGTGGCTGGTTGTTGCTTACCGCTGACTTTGTTCCATTATTCACTTCAATTTGGCATTTTTTCTTTGTATCTCTACACTATAATAAATCTTTGTTCTGAGTATAATTATTTGTTGATTTGTATGAGTCTTTGGTAGAATCATCAATCATAGGATAATTTTAAAGAGATCTTTGGCAGTAAAATTCTGAACAATATTTTATTGCTATGAAAATCAACTCTTCTGGGCCGCAGTGATAGCACAGCGGTAGAGCATTTGCCTTGCACACAGCTGACCCAGGACAGACCCAAGTTCAATCACCAGAGTCTCAAGCCAGGAGTGATTTCTGAGTGCATAGACAGGAGTTACCCTGAGCGTCTCCAGGTGTGACCCAAAGAACAAAAAAAAATTTTTTTTTCAATTCTTCTGATAAACTGATCTTCTATAGGCATGGTTTTCTATACCATGATCTTATGTAATCTTCATGGTGACTGGGTTAGAAAAATTTCTCAATGATAGAAACCCTAAGAGCTTAGATTTTCCAGTTTGTTCTGAAGGGGATGAAAATGTGATGAAGCATTGTAATCGTTCACACAATCATTTCATATAGTGAAACTATAAATGTAGCATTAAAGATTTCTAGACTCCATTTTAATTAGTGTTTCCTTGTTTCTTACATTTAAATGTGTTGTAAAGGCAGCTTACATAAAAGCAACTCTGAAAACTTTCCCATGAGAAAAATCTGGCATTTAAAATGTTTTATACACTAGACTAAAATATTTCATTTTAATGATGATTGTGAAATAAAGAACAGACAGGAAACTTACATGGGCTACTTGATGCTAAAAGCTTTGTGTCCTACAGAGGATAGAATGACATCAATAACATCAGCTATAAATGACCCCAGATCTGAATTGTGATTATGAAAATGTAAATGTCCTTTCATTTAGGTAATTACTAAACCTTTTACAACACCTTATATGCACAGAGTCCAAGATTCTCATTACCATCGGAAGCCTTTATTACACTACACAAATTTAGCACTTTCTAATGCTCTCTCTTTTCAAACTCTCATAAAATATCAATAGCATGCCCTGCAGAATTTTAGACTTTCCCCCCTTCTTTCTAGAGTTATTACAGGGTTATTTAATCTCTAGTTATTACTTTTTGGCGGAAATACATTAGGCTAGTCCTTAAATGTAGCCCTCATTCCACCGTACCCCTGCATAATGATTAGATTAACTCTATGAGTGAATGCGTATGTTCACACAAAGAGTGTTCTTGGGTAAGAAGAAAAAGAAATTGTGAATATTTCGCCAAACTTCACCTCACCTAATCCTTTATCTAGTTAGACTATCCTAATATTTGAAAATAAAAGATATTAGCTAAGGGCTTCACTACTTCTCCATGGCACTTTTATGAATCTCTTAACTCATTTGAACCTCACTGTAGCTAAGGTAAGTGTATTATTACCTACAGTGCTTGAACTGAGAAATAATGCACAGAAAGTGTTAAGCCACTTGACCAAATCACACAGCTAATTTAGGGGCAAAGCCAAGATGGAAAGGAAGCAGTTTGGTTCCAGAGTATGAACTCTCTCTCTCTCTCTCTCTCTCTCTCTCTCTCCCCATCTCTTTTATTTCCTCTTTTTCCACATTTATTGTTTCTGAGCATGCCCGTGTTTTCAATATTTGCCTCAGCAATAGCCCTGTCTCCTTCTAGTCATATTTTGTTCATTTCTATGTAGGCTGATCTACCATTCTGCCCTTCGTGTGACTTGTTCTGTGTTTTCATCTGCAAAACTCTTCACTCGTGCTCTGTCTTCTGAAAAAGGTTTTCACAATTTTATAAATAGCCTAGAAAACACTGCGAAAGCAGCGCAATTAAATCTTTGCCCAATGGACTAAGTGTGGGATCAGTGTGTGAAAGATCATTTCTGAAAATGTATCTCATGAGATTTAAACTCATATACTCGTATAGAGAAGGCTAACTAAGCCAATAATCTATATTTATCACATCAAACAAGACAATTAAAAAAGATAGAAATTTTGACAAAACAGGATGCATTATGACTTTTCTAACATTGAATCTTTATTTAGACTTCTTCATGCCTCAGAGAGTTTAAAACAAGCCATTGGTTTCTAGTGGAAGAATTTAGAATGTCTTCTTCCAGTGAAACCTTATAATCCTTACTAAATTGTTATCTTATTATTCAAAATGGTTACTAAACACTGTATTCTCTGAATCCAACTAGGCTGTAATTTTGTAAATTCCACTACTGACTATGAACCTGTCTTAACAAAGTCTTTCCAGTTCAAAAGATAATCCTATTATTCTTTTTGTAGTTACTGACTTCAAATAATTTCTCAGTCATTTCACACATTTTCTTTCCCAGATTCCAGGTTCTTTTTCAGAAATAAATGACATTTCAAACCAATTGCAAAAGGTTTATTTTATAGTGTCTCAAATATTCTGGTTTTTGTTTGTTTGTTTGCTTTGTTTTTCTTTTTTTGCTTTTTGTTTTTGTTTTGTTTTGTTTTGTTTTTTGGGGTCACACCCGGCAGCGCTCAGGGCTCACTCCTGGGTCTATGCTCAGAAATCGCTCCTGGCAGGCTCGGGGGACCATATGGGATGCTGGGATACTAACCACTGACCTTCTGCATGCAAGGCAATTGCCTTACCTCCATGCTATCTCTCCGGCCCCCAAATAGTCTATGTTTTAAATCAAATTAATGGCAAATTTCATTTTTTATTTTTCAAATTTTTTTTATATTTGGATATACACACATGGTCATATAAGGCATTTACTTAACCACTTGAGCTACAACACTAGTTCCCAATATTTTCTTATCTTTGTGTAAATAAAACACATTTTGAATTGTCCTCTTCCTAAGTAACACTCCAACTGAATTTTACAATGATTAAATTCTAAAAAGAAAACTAGGCAGATATAAACACATAAAAGGTTTTATACATATTTAGACCGATTATTTTAATTAAGTAAAGATCGTGATTACATATGAATGGTTCTACAAATAGTAAGTAAAATTAAATTTAACTATAGGTAATATAAGGAAAACAAACATCATATGTAGTATTTTTATTTTTTTTAATTATGAGAATATGTAGTATTTGATGACTATCATCTGATAAAGCATTAATGAACATAAAATTACACCTTATATTGCCAGCTCTCAATTTTCTAGATAAAGTAAAAATGATTGCATATAAAGTTTATGATGAAATGTTCATTTTAAAATGTGTGTTTTAGGCTGAAGAGATAGCACAGCTGGTTCTATACCAGGCACTCTAGATTTTTCCCAAGCACTTCTAAGTGTGATCTTTGAGCACAGAACCAGGATTTAGTCCTGGGCACAGATGAATTTGGTCCAAAAACAAAAACAAAAAACTTTATTTCATACAGTATTGACCGTGTTTAATACCAATATTTTATTAAAAAGTAAGCAGAAAATAGAGTCTTAGAAAATATTTCAGATCTATAAATAGATGATTGGGTGGCTTAGCACTTATTTTTTGTCTCGCAATACTACTTGATATAGTCTCAATAAATTCTATTACCCTTGATCCTAGATTTTTATAGCTATTTCTGCTTGAAAAATTTAAAGATATCTGGTATTGTTTGATCTTTAAGGTATATGCAAGTTAAAGATCAAACTATATCAGAAGAAATAATTATTTATTGCTAATAAGGCAGAAAAAGAACTCCCTAAGCACTGGAAATTAACAAAACATTATTTGGTAATACCATTATCCATATCCTTTTTTTTGCATGAGACACTAAATGAGGAGAAAATGTAAGCAAAAAAGAATTTAAAAAATATTAATGTCACTTCTCTAGAATTTTTGACACTGAAAACCAAGTGCATTTCAGTATTTAATCATTCCAACAAAGTGGAAACTTTTGAAAAGATGTTCCTGCAGATTTTGAATATTTCATGTACATCATTGTCTCAAATCTTTACCAACCTTTATGTTAAATTCAGAGTAAAAATTACAGTCAAACATTAATTTATTATTCTAATAAAGATTATCAAAATCTTTAGAAGTATTTTAACTCCTAAAATATTTTGATGGTGGCATGGAGCAAGACTTCCTAAATTCATATATATATATTCCTATATTCATAACAATTTTTATGAAATTTATGAAAATATTACCTGGTCAAAAAATAGTACAATGGAGAAAAGAGTAGGTCTTCTACAGGCATAAAATTCCAATTATGTTAACAAAACAGCTTTTAAAATATTAATGCTTAATATTTTATCACTATTAATATTAGTAACTGTCTATCACCATCAACTATGTGGAATGACTAGAGATGCAAATAAATCTGCTAAGCATTCTGCCAAAGATATTGCAACCTCTCAAAAGGAGAAACATGTCTAACCTAGTCTACCATAATTCTCACTTCCTAACAACACCTGATAGCTTCCTAGAAAATTCCCTAGGTCATATAACATCTAGGTGTCATCTATACCATGTTTTGTCAGGATATTGATAGTGCTAATATTTACTTTTCTTTTGTCTCTGTGTTTTATTCCCAATGTTTCTGTATCTTAAAATATCAAACGTGGATTTCTGTTGATTTTAACCAGAGACTTACCTAATTTTGATATAAATATTTCCCAAAATACAATAATGGAAAGATCCTTTTGCTAGTATTTTCTAAGGTCTAGAGAAATTTACTAGTATCAAATACTTTAAGTCAGTGCTTCTCAAATAGTGGGGCTCCGGAAAAGGGGGCGCATTTGACCTAGGCAAACGATGTCATAACAAACTAAGCCTCTGTATTTCTCTATATGTCTCTGGAGTTGAGAGTCGCTGTGTCCTGCTTCAAACCCCTCTTCGAAAAGCTATGCATTGCAAAACGTGCTCATTGTAGCCATTCATCCAGACAGCACCTCTGTTTAAAAAAATCAGCTCAAATTATTTTATATATTTTTGTTTAACAGGTTAAAGTTTTTTTTTTTTTTAGAGGATACTATTTACAGTTGCACTGGGGTGGGGCGCGAAAAAAGTTTTCTTCTTTATAGAGGACATGACAGAAAATAGAGAAGCACTGTTTTAAGTAAATATGAGTCACCATATATTTATGATAGTTGAAATATACTCATTGATTTGTGTTAAAATTACTAAAGCTCCTGCTTCTTTTGACACTGGAAGTGATCTAATAGTATGTTTCCAGTTTCAAAGACTATGATGAACTGAAAAGTTTCCTTTCTAGGTGTCATTCAGAGCTTGGCAGACAGTCATGTTCATCTACACTAGGAATCACTTCCCTGAACAGTCACTAAAGCAGAAGATGAAGCCTGCAGAAAACATTTCCGATGAAACAAACTTGATCTATTCCACTGTCAATATGGCTAAAGCAACCATACTGCTTCATTATCCTCCTTCTGTTTTCTTCATCACAGACATTGAGAAGATATCTTTTTCTATTAAATAACTCAAGCTTGTGTCTTTAACTTTTAATCACAGAGTAAAGTAACTTGATGGACCCAGATTTAAGCATAAAGAAAATATTTACATGATTCCTTTTCTAGGAATGTTATGAGGCAAAACAAATGGAAACTATAATTTAATCTTAAGATAGTAAGCTCCATTTTTATTTTATCTTATTTTATTTTAATTTTTTAGTTTTTTGGTCACACCCGGCAGCACTCAGAGGTTAATCCTGGCTCTATGCTCAGAAATAGTCCCTCACAGGCATGGGGAACCATATGGGATGCCAGGATTCAAACCATCGTCCTTCTACAAGTTAGGATAATTAAAGAGTAAATTTAAGTCAAATATTACATTTTGTTTTAAAATATATAATCCAGCTTCCTGGGTATAGGAATACCTACATTACAAATCAGTATTAATAATTAATATACCTTTATCATAATCATAATGTAAACTATATGAAAATATGTTTCCATGGAGCTCTGACACTCTAATTCTAAACTGCCTGTTTGACAAGGGAGTGGATGTGGTCTTGTTTTTATTTTTCTGTCATAATCAATGGGAAATGCTTAAAAATAAATAGCAACATTGAGGAAAAATATATCAGCCAGTGGAAAATGGGTAGGTTTGTTTGTTTGTGTCCTTAAATTATAGTTTGCAAGCATTTTAGATTCAACACACATATATTCACATTTGTTAGCTGTTATTATGATTGCTATTATGCTAATGGATAAACAGATGGGACCATAACACAGGGCTTTCAAAAACCTGCTTTCTTTAGTTGTTCCTTCTGTGGTTCTATCTGTGCTGTTTTTAAGTGACAAGGATCTTAGGCAACTAATTATTTCACTGAGAGAAGTGACTAATATTTATAAAGGATCCATTTTCATACAGCACTGCCTGGTGAATTTTCTCATTGACACCTGATTAAATATTCAAACCATGTTGGGAGATAAGCGTTATCTCTGTGACATCCCCAAGGAAGTAAGTCCTAGAGAGGTTACCTAGCTTAGTGAAGGTTACTCTGCTATTCTTCATGACACCACTTCTCAAATACAAATATGTTTTACTTCGTGGTATTTCTACCTTTGCTAAATATGAATTCTTTAGAGAGTACCCCTAAAGGCAGAGGAAAATGAATATACACCCTTAGGGAGTCTAGGGGTCTAGTTCAAAGGAAATCACAGGCAGTGTGAAAGCTCTTTGAAGTTACATCTTTTATCTCTAACATGCATACAATCGACTCTATAATTTGTCTATATTTCTTTTATTATAAAGTCTGTTTGTTTTACCAAATAGTTTAGTGAAATTCAAGCTCCCCAAAATACACATTGTGTTTATCTCATGACTTTCTAATTTCCTCCTGGAAACCTTGGTATAAGAAACACAGCCATTCACAATATGACCTTTAAAAAAACTGAAGCATTCAGTTCCATCCCTATAGATTTTAGTGTGAAATCTCAATTTCCCACTGTGATTCTTCAGAAAGAGACACTTTTTAAATCACCTCTTCTAAAGAATTCCACTCATGCTGAATTTCTTTTTAGCAACCAACACATTTATAATTATAATTATTTCTTCAATGGCTTTCTGGCCTGTAAAATGAATTCTATTGAATGGGAATTCTATATGACGAATAATCCTGTACTAAAAAGACCTATGCACAAAATCTATCACACAAGGTACATGTTTGTTGCAAAAATGAGATATTTTTTACAAAGCTATTTCAAACAATAGCAGAGAAAGATGAGAAAAGCAGATTTAACTTTGATTCATAATAATAGTGCTCATCTAGACTTATATTAGGGTTTATTCTAATATCCCTTACCTTAAAATTTGAATGGCAGTACAATGGATTTTTATGCATCCAACCCAATTGGTCAGCATGTAAGCTCTAATCTCCACAATTCCTATAGTCCAGAACAGTAGATCCCAAAGTGAATTAGTGAACAGCTTGAGGTTGCAGAAAGAAACAATCGGATTAAAAAAAAACATTTGTTTTTTTTTTGTTTTTTTTTTTTTTTTTGGTTTTTGGGTCACACCTGACAGTGCTCAGGGGTTGCTTCTGTCTCTGCTCAGAAATTGCTCCTGGCAGGCTCAGGGGACCAAAGGGATTCGAACCACTGTCCTTCTGCATGAAAGGCAATGCCCTACCTCCATGCTATCTCTCTGGCCCCTCGGATTAGAAAATTTTGATTTAATTTTTCTACGATGATAGAATACTCAGAAAATATTTTGTAATGCTTAAGGATTTACCATACTAATTAATAATCTGGTGAGAATTGAAAGCATCAAAATCTTGGTATCAAATCAGTAAAGATAAATTGCTTCTAAAAAATCTCTTGTATTTATTTTATTTGGAGTCACACTCAGCATTGTAACGAAGCTACTTTAGGTTTGATGCTTGGGAAAGCATGTTTTGCTGAAATAGAACCCCAATCTGTCAACCTCTTCAACCTCACCCCTGTGACTAAGGTCACTTCCACTTCCCCTTTTACCTATCGTCAACCTTTTTTTTTAGTTCTCTCTCCATTTTCTTTCCTTATCTACATTTAAAATTTCTACAATCTAGGGTTAAGGTTAATCTAGGTGCCCCTTTTTAACACTTACATTTCTCCTTTATATTATGTTATATTACACAAATAAGCAGGTTCATTTTTTATTTGTTCTTATCAACAAAGTTGGTTTCCGTCTCCTTTTATTTTTCTTAGTATGTGCCATTTTCACCAGTTGTCATATTAATTTGAATTTCCCTGATAACAAGTGATGATGAGCACATTTCAAGTGCTTATTAAATATCCACTCATCTTTAAAGAAGTGTCTGATGAGCACCTCTCCCATTTATTAAATAGGAATTTGCATTTTTTCTAAAACTTTTGATTGTGAACAAAGTGGATTACAAATTTTTGACAGTAATATTTAAGGTACATAGTGACAAAGAATTAGGCCATTCCTAACACCAGAGGTGTCCATACCCCTTCACTGTTCACAGCATACATCCCATATCTCCCTTCTTTACAGCCCATAATGCTAATGTAACTGTTTTCCACTTGTACAGCTTGTTGTAGTTTGGGTATCGATTCTGTTGTCATTGTCTTTGGGTTTGGTGTTTAAGTCTGATCATTTTATTATTTCTACTCAATATTCATACAACTGTTTGATCCTGGTACCATCCATTTTCCCCCTGTATATATGAGGCAGGACAAGATGATTTAAGTTATGTGGTTCTGTTTGAAAAAAAAAAAGAAAAAATAAGAAAAGAAAACTGGGAGGTGTCCATCTAGAGGTTATAAATATCAATTCAAAAGAAGAAAGGGAATAAAGAAAAAAATAATATAAAACAAAACAAAAATAAAATCAAAACCAGCAACTACAAAAAAGTACAACAACAACAAAATGACAACAACCATTAATAATCATGAGAAAGAGAGAGCGTGCGCGCGCGCGCGCGAGAGAGAGAGAGGGGTCTGGTGTGGTAAGGTTTTGTGGTTCTTTTTTTTTTTTCCTTTTTTGCATAGACACAGTAAATATTGGTAAAATTATAAAGGGAATTCCCTTAGCCTAGAGTTTCTCTGCACTTGAAGCATACTGTCATGGGAACAACTACAGGCTCCATACAAGCTCGTTTTCACAGCCCCAAGGTCCTTTCATGGTGCCAGGAAATTTTCTGCTCAGTTGTGGATGATAAAATCAGTTCTCTATAACTAGAGATACTTGCACAGGTCATAGAAAGAAGCCTACAATAGAGTCTTTATCTATGGTTCTAGAAGATCTGTTCAATCTCTGTTGTTGTAATCAGTCTTCTGTAATTAGTGTTTTAATTTTGCACAGATCCAAGGACAAAGCCTATGATAGAATCTCATTATGGTTCCAAAAGTTCTGCTTAGTCGCAGTTTTCAAAATCAGACCTTTGGATTTAGATATCTTGGTTATTGTATAAATCCTAGACCAAAACCTAGGCTAGAGTCTTTCTTATTGGTCCCAGGATAAGTTCTTCCCAGTCACAGTTGTCAAAGTCAGTCTTCTGTGGTTAGTGATCTTGGTTTTTGCAGAGATCAAAGGATGATGTGATAGTACAACCTGCTCTTAGATCAAGTTGTTGCCTTATTGCCGTTTCATCATTGTCAGGATGTCATATCAAAACTGGCGCAAATTGGTGCCAGAGCATATTATGGGAAAACTCCCTCAGGGGGAATTTTGTTCTTGGTGCTGTTACAGGGAACTGTGTCAGTTCTATGTCTGGGATATAGTGCTCAGGATTGGACGGTCACTGTCT
Source organism: Crocidura indochinensis (assembly GCA_004027635.1). Lineage (NCBI taxonomy): Eukaryota > Metazoa > Chordata > Mammalia > Eulipotyphla > Soricidae > Crocidura > Crocidura indochinensis. Next base: position 9,380 of record PVKC010005000.1, on the reverse strand, counting down.
GATCACATAGAATCTTTGTTGGGTCCACATGACATATATTCAGGGTAGGATATGTGCAAAGTGTATAAATTCTAGTAGATAAAAGCTTGTATGCATTTAAGCTTTAAGCTATGCATAAAATTTCTCCTTTTTTAGTATGCCTTTTCAAAAAAAATGGTGCCAATATTATATTGCTGGTGCATTTGGGGGTAAGAATGTCAGGCTACATAATCTCTGTGCCCTGGTTTTGAACTGAGCTTTTATCCCAGGGAATACTTTTTCCTGTAGATATTTGTACGAAGATGAAGCAAAACAGGTGAAGTTAAAGAAAAATATATATATAAAGAAAAAATAAATAAAATATATTTAAAAAAGTAATTAAAGAAAAAAATGATGTAAGAGTCTATCTTGCACTTCGGAATAAACAGACTAAAAGGTATTCTTATAGAGGTATTAAATATATAAAGAAAATATGGGGGGGCGTGATATCCAGGGCACATTTTTATCACACACTGTGATCTTGTTGATTTTGAGAAATGAATTGCAGTAGTAAGAAATTAGGTAGTGTCCTTCAGCTGGGGGTCCTTCTGGAGCTGTATCTGGTAGCATACAACAGTTCACATTGTGGGAAGGGAGGGTAGGGGCAGATGTTTGAGAAGAAAGGCCGCAAAGCATAAATCAGCAAAAGTGTTGGTTGTAGTTTCTTACCTGGGCAACAGATATGGGGCTGAGAGGATGTCCTTTCGCTTTGGAAGCTCTGTGGTGGCTTATTAGGGCAGGATATCTATTTCGGTGCCTAATGAGTTAAGAACTGAGGGTAAAGAGGGTTAAATAGGGAGGGGTATTGAATTAAGATAGGAGAATGAAAAGAAAGAAGTATTTATGAAGGGGGAGAGGAATAATATACAAGAGGGGTTATATATTCTTTAGGCATAGATTGTTTATAATTTAAGTTAGGCAATAAGAGAGGGGTCTACTGTCTACTGATTCATGCCTGAATAAAACAGACATTAGTGATCTATTCTTAAGTTGTTGGAGGACTGACCCTCATAGGATGTATCTGAGCTGTTAAGAAATAATTGAATGAACAAAAAATAATTAGCTGTAGATAGACACACGGTCCCCTCTCCGCATTGCAGCCCCCAAGAGTGGACGATGCCCTCAGGTCCAAATTTTGTAGTTTCCATTGGTCCTTGTGAGTTAGAATATCTTCATGTATCTTGGATATTATGTATCTTAGATATTAAGCTTCTTATTATGTGTTATGTGCAAATATTTTCTCCCATTGTGTCAGGTGTCCTAATTTCAGCCTGTATTAATTACTTTACCATGTTGACTCTTTAATTTGATGTGGTCCTATTTGTTTACTTTGTTTCTGCCGAATTTGCCAACAGAAGAATATTGTTTGCTAGTGGTTTCACAAGGTTCAAATTTCAAGCTAGCTACAGTTGTTTGCAGGAAGTATCGCCTTGTGTCTTTTAAGACTATAGGTGTCATCTTTACACTTGCAGAGGAGGAATAACGTCCTTGGTTCTAGAGACCATTTATTTTGATGTCATGTGGACCTCTCCATAGGCAGTTAATAACATAGCTATTGGATTATTCACAGTCAGCAGGAAAATAGCCCTCCAATGTGAGATCTGTCTAACATTGTCATTGAAGTGTTATCTGGTCATCTTTGCCATATTTCATTTTAGAAGCAATTTCAGTTTACACCTATCTTAAGAGAGTCACACAAAATTGTAGACCATTAGGATTCAACCTATGGTATTTCTGTCACAGTTACAAATAGAATATAATTTATAAGGCTAAATACTTTCCATTTAATGAAAGCCATAACCAGGAAAACATTATTTACCAGAAAGCAAATGGAAAATGTAAGTGGAAAATACACAAATAGAACACACTGATGAAGACATATAATTCTATATATCATTGCATGATGCATGTAGTGAAATAAATTATTCAGTAATTTTATACAATTTAGTTAAATTATTTATTTATTGGTTGTGGGACCATACCCAATGATGCTCAGGGGTTACTCCTGGCTATGCACTCAGAAATCACTCCTGGCTTGGGGGACCATATGGGATGCTGGGGGATTGAACAATGGTTCGTCCTAGGTTAGTGCATGTAAGACAAATGCCCTACTGCTTCCACCACTGTTCTGACCCTAAATTATTAATTTTTGTTTTATTTTATTTTTTATGGTTTTGGGGTCACGTCCGGCAGCATGCAAGAGTTACTCCTATCTTTGTGATCAGAAATCACTTCTGGCAGGTTCAGGGGATCATATGGGATGCCAGGATTTTAACCACCATCCTTCTCATGCAAGCAAACGCCCTACCTCCATACTATCTCTCTGGTCCTATTTCTATTTTTAGACACTATTTTACAATACTGTTAAGGATAGGGTTCATGCATAAAATATTCCAATAACACATCCTAGACCAGAGAGCTCCCTCACCCCTCACCATGGTAAGCTTAGTACTGTAGTCAGCAAATATTTTTAAAAGTAGATATTATAAAAATATTCAATGTAGCTCTTAAATATTAGGAACAATTTATAAGTTTATTGATCATTTCAAAATATTAAAATATTTAACAGGTCTAGAATCTAATTTCTCCTAATTTAATATGATAAAGAAGTTTGATGATTTTTTTCTATTTTTTGTTTGTTTTTTTTAACCATACCCAGTGTTACTTGAGTCTTGCTCCTGGCTCTCTGCTCAGGAGTTTGCTAATTTTTTTTTTTTAAAAAAGACATTGAAGTAAAAACCTAAATAAAAAACCCATAATTTTTCTTTCAGATGTGTGTATAGTATAAATATACACATATGTATACAGATGCAATCACTTAGAAGACAGATTAGTAAATATATGTATATATATACATGTACATATAGTTTATATTTCCAAATGTGAGCTTGCTTTGTTGTTCTGTTAACTTTTTATATACTCAAACATGCTCCAGGTGATGTTAAACATAATAAAGATAAATATAATTTTACATTTTCTGAACTGAGTTTGGATTTTAGTGCAATCAGATCTTTTAGGAGCCCCAGAGGAGCATTATTTCCAATCATACATGCCTCCTCTACAACATCTTTCTCTTTCTTTTATTACCTAAAGCTTTATATGTATCTTCCTTCTCCAATGTAAGGGAATGTATTTCTTGAATCTATTTCAGCCATGCCTTTATCCCCCAAGTGCAGGCAAACTGCTTTAGTCCTAGTTATTCAATTATTGGAGCATTAATTTTCCTATTTAGAATTTAAGATAATTTGTCTTTTTTTGCATCCTACTAAACTTAGCAGTAACAGAACATCTTTAAGCATTTCCTCCTGACTGAAATGCTGTGGTGGGTTTCCTTCCACCTAGTTCAATGGTATCCTTCTCTTGATTTCTACCGCTATATCCTTCTCTTTGCAAACATACCATACTGGCAACTATTCCTGAATTAATAACTGAAACTTGGTTTTATTGATAGTTACTCTTTGGTCAATCCATTTAGTGGGACAGACCTCCAATTCCTAACTTTCTTTCCAGGGCCCAACAGTGATCTAACTCTAATTTACATTTTATGTGATACCAATGTTCTTTACTCATTAGCTTGATCTCATATTTTTGTGACAACCAAAATATTAGACACTTTTCTGACTAAAACTCAAGATTATTGCTCACTTGCTGTATATCATTTCTTTTCATCTATTCAACATCTCTGATACTAAATTATGTTTCCCTGAAATGCATTTACTTAAATCCCAAGATACAAAGGAATCTTATTTTGGGATGGAGCTTACAGGAAAGTAAAGATAAGATTAGATAAGGTCTGGAAGATGAACTCTAATTGATAGGATTGCTGTACTTATAGCAAGCCCAGATATATTATTATTCCCTTTACCATGTGCAACACAGTGTGACACTTCAGTAAATGCAAGTAAAGAAACTACAATTATTCCAAATTGCTGGATTATTAATCTGGATTTTTCTGTCTCTAAAAGCGTGAGTGAATAAAATTTTACAAAAATTTATTGTCCAGGCAGTGGTATTTTTGTTATAGCAGCTTAAACTGACTAATACAAGTCTTTTGAGAATCTTGATGATGACCACTTTTGTTACTCACTATGGTAACACTTAGCCCTCTGCATTAGATTTAATTAATCGAGATGATTTTATTTCCAACTAAGTAGTGAAATATTTGACTGCAGAAATTATTTTATATGTTTGTACTTGCTAATAACCAAAATTCACAATACACTGTATACATATAAAAATAAATGTATAATTTTTAAAACACTGGACCTGGTAGAAAGTTTTGTGAAAATTTTAGTTCTTAATTCTTTTTAGGGGGGCTGACGGGGACACACTTGTAATATTCAAGGGTTCTTCCTAGCTTTGTATACTAAAATTGCTCCTGACGATAGTCCAGGACCATGAGATGCTAGAGAACAAACTAGGGTTAGCTGTCTGCATAGCAAATACCCAACCTACTGTATTATTGCACCACCAGTCACAAGTTTAGTTAATTCTTTTCCAGATGGAAAATGAATCATTCCCTATAGAAGTGAACCTTAGTAAAACCAAAGGCTTCTATATTCCATTCCTTTACTTTTTCAGATCAGTTCAATGAACTCTTAATCAAGATCCAGGAATTTTTATGCTAAAATGAGTGATAAATTAAAATTTTTTCTGGGAAAATTGAAGGGCAACTTTCTCCTCTCAATGTCATACCTGGTTAGAACTTAGGTAAAATTAAGTGTCGGGGGCTGCTTTCTGCTTAAAATTGTGATGATGTGAATTAAATCTAGGGCCTCAGTGCATGAAATATGTATTACAGTCTTTTGATCTCTTTCTCTGACTAATGGGCTTTATCAATTATTTCCTGCATTAATCTAAGTTTGCTTGTACTTATATCTTAGTTTTCTCTTCCAATTTAAATTGTTTTAATATAGCACAATTCAAGAATTCTTTTATTCAATCATTCCATTAATAAAATTATCATTTCCTATACAGTAAGCTAAATTTTGTTAATTTTATTTATTTATTTATTTTTGGTTTTTTGGACATACCTGATGATACTCAGGGGTTACTCTTGGCTATACACTCAGAAATGGCTCCTGGCTTGGGGGACCATATGGGTCACCGGGAATCAAACCACAGTCCATCCTAGGCAAGCGTGTGTAAGGCAGACACTTTATCACTTGCTCCACAACTCCCCCCCCACCATAGCCCCTTGTTTCATTTTATAATATCTTTATTTAAGCACCATGATTAAAACATGTTTGTAGTTGGGTTTCAGTTATAAAAAAAAATACCCCCTTTCACAAGTGCAACATTCCCACCACCAATTCCCCCCAACTCCCTCTTTAACCAAACCATGACTGTATTCGAGACAGGCATTCTATTTCTCTCACTCACTACCATTGTCATGATAGTTGTTAGTGTAGTTATTTCTTTACCTGCGCTCACCGATCTTTGTGGTAAGCTTGATATCACGGGTCAGTTTTTTCAACCTTCTTCTCTATTGTCTCTTGGTGTTGTTGTTTTTCTTAAATCCCACAGATGAGTGAGACTATTCTGTGTGTCTCTCTCTGACTTATTTCACTTAGCATAAAAATTTCCATGTCAATTCATGTATAGTAAAATGTCATGACTTCATCTCTCCTAATGGCTGTATAATATTCCATTGTATATATGTAACACAGTTTCTTTATCCATTCATATGTTGAAGGACATCTGGGTTGTTTCAAGATTCTGGCTTTTGTAAATAAAACTTAAATCAATATAGGTGTGAGGAAGGTATTTTTGTATTGGATTGTTGGTTTTCCTCAGAGTGGTATAGCTGAATTATATAGGAGCTTAAATTCTAGTTTTCTTGAGAAATCTCCTGATTGTTTTCCATAAAATCTGGACTAGATGGCATTCCTATCAGCAGTGAATGAGAGTTCCTTTCTCCCCATATCCCCACCAGCACTGATTGTTCTTGTTTTTGTTTATTTGTTTTGTTTTTGGGTCACACCAAGCAGTGCTCAGGGGATACTCCTGGATCCACGCTCAGAAATGGTTCCTGGCAGGCTCTGGGGACCATATGGGATGTTGGTATTCAAACCACCATCCTTTTGCATGCATGGCAAATGCCTTACCTCCATGCTATCTCTCCTGCCCTGATTGTTCTTTTTCTTTGTGATGTGTGTCAGTCTTTGTGGTGTGAGATGGTACCTCATTGTTGTTTTGATCCGCATCTCCCTGATGATTAGTGAGTGATGTGGTATATTTTTCATGTGCCTTTTGATCATTCATGTTTTTTCTTTGAAGAAGTGTCTGTTATATTCTTCTTCCCAACTTGTAATGGATTTAGTTTTTGTTGTTGTTGTTGTTGTTAAGTTCTGTCATACTCTTGTATATCTTTGATATTAGCCCTGTATCTGATGGGTATTGGGTGAATAGTTTTTCCCTTTCTGTGGGTGGCTTTTATATCTTAGTCATCATTTCCTTTGAGATGCAGAATCTTCTCAATTTGATATAGTCCCATTTGTTTATCTCTGTTTTCACTTGTTTGGACTGTGATTTTTCCTTCTTGCAGAGGACTTTAGTCTCAGTTGTCCCTTCCTACAGGACTCCGTTATTTCATGGGTATATAGAGGGGGCCCAGCCTGTAAAGAGAATGGGGAGAAAGAGACATGGAGACCAAGTAAAAGTGTCTTATCAAGGTCATGCTTTATTGATGGGTACAGGCTCTTTTAAGCACAATTAAAACAGAGGGTGGAGAGGAAACAAAATGGAACAGCCAGCATTACAGAATCTCTACAGGGAGCATCCTGTGACTAAACTTTGTATACTATCTTTACACAGGAACCATTTTCACCTTAAGATAGTAAAGCTTCAAAGATGTCTCAAGCTTTCTGGAATGTGTGGCTGCAGCATTTCTTTGAGCTCTTGGGCTGATTAATAGTGAATGCCTAGGTTATGTATTCAGGCCACACAAAGTAGTTTGTTCTGCAGAATTCCATATCAGGGTTTGGTCTCTGGCCATCTCTGACAGTGTCATTGAGTGTTTTACCTAAGTGTTCTCTTATGCAATTATGGTTTCCGGTCTAATATCAAGGTCTTTTTGTTTGTTTTTTTTTCTGCCACACCCAGTGATGCTCAGGGAGTAGTCTACATGCTCAGAAATCGCTCCTGTCTTGGGGGACTATATGGAACACCAGGGGATTGAACTTCAGTTCATCCTAGACTAGGCCAAGCAAGAAAGATGCCTTACAGCTTGCACTATCACTCTGGCCACCTAATATAAAGTTTTAAATTCATTTGAATTTGACCTTTTTGCATGGTGTTAGATGGATATCCAAGCTTTTTAGCTTGCAGCTAAACAGTTGTCACAACACCACCTGCTGAAGAGACTATTCTTGCCCCTATTTTGTGTTTCTTGCCCCTTTATCAAAGATCATTGATTTTATGTCTGGGGAACAATATCTGAATACTCAAGTCTGTTCTATTGGTCTGAGGGTCTGTCTTTATTCCAATACAATGCTGTTTTAATGACTATTTTATAAGCTAAATTTTAATAATAGAGCATTCAGCAAAATAAAATAATATTTCCAATCATTTAGGGCATTATTCTATAGTGATTTTTATTTATTTACCTTCTAAATGTTGCTACAATAATCTAAAATTAGAATAGTTAACACATAGAGATTGAGGAGATAGTACAGTGGGCAGAATACTTGTCTTGTATATGGCTGACCAAAATTCAATCCATGGTAGCCCATATGGTCCCTGAGAGTTGTCAGGAATGATCCCTGAGAACAAAGTCAGGAGGAAGTCAAAATCACTGCCTAGAGTGAAGTGGACAAATATGATTTTTTAAACATAGTTGCTATTTACATGCCTTTCTGACAATAACTAGTCAATAGACTTTACATGAAGTCAATTTAGAAATCAAGCTATTAAAGTCTGAGAAGGGAGATGAATCTGCACTATTCCTTAGATGATAGGTGACTTATGTTTTCTACATTGTATATATACAAAATGTGTATTAAATTGAATGCATCCAATTTTCTATAGTTCAAGAATGTACATTCAATTTACGTAATAATGGCACCAATTATTATATAGAATTTATAAAAAGAAGCAGGTTTTAGACAAAATTAGATTTAAATTTTAAAACTTTTTTTTGGTTTTTGGGTCACACCCGGCAGTGCTCAGGGGTTACTCATACCTCTAATTTCAGAAAATGCTCCTGACAGCCTCGGGGGACCATATAAGATGCTGGGATTCTAGCCACCATTCTTCTGCATGTAAGGCAAATGCCCTAGCTCCATGCTATCTCTCTGGCCCCTTAAAACATTTTTTTTTCGTTTTATCAGGCCATACCCATTTGATGCTCAGGGGTTACTTCTGGCTAAGTGCTCAGAAATTGCCCTTGGCTTGGGGAAACCATATAGAACGCCAGGGGATCAAACTGTGGTCCTTCCTTGGCTAGTGCTTGCAAGGCAGACACCTTACCTCTAGTGTCACCTCGCCAGCCCCCCCTTTAAAATATTTTTAAGGCTTAAAATACTTAATGTTGCTTCCACACCTGTTTTACTGGTTAATTAATGGCACCATTGTCTTGTTCATATAATTGTCAGTTACTACAATAACTAGCAACTATTGTGGATCATCTAGTAAGTGATTTTAGTGAAGTGATTTTTCAGTTTTCAGTGTTATTTTTTTATTGATTTTTTTATTTTTAATTATGGAACAAGTATGCAAAGAAAGAGGACAAGGTAAAGTTACAGTGGAAGGACAATCACTGATAGAATTCTCAGTAGTCCCATTGCTGATATATTAACTTTGAACTTTCAGTCAAAAAAAAAAAACATTAAGAAAAATAAAGCAGAACCCATGTACATTACTTTGTCCCTCAAGTCCCCAGACTGTAGCACATTATAAAATTTCTTAGCGGTATACCAAGCTAACTAGTGATAAAATTTATGTAACTCCTTAAACTTGAAGGCATAGCAGTTTTATACATTTCCATGCACATGCATATTAGTTTAAGTTAACCTCATAAGTTTAAGTGGGCCTTATTTTTTTTTATTATGAGAACAGAGATGCAAAGAAAGAGGAAAGGGTAAAGTTACAGTGGAAGGACAATCACGCATAAACAGAATTCTCAGTAGTCCCATCGATGATATCTCAGTCTTGAACTTTCAGAAATGAACAAGAAAAACAAAACAGAGTCCATGTACAATTACTTTGTCCCCCAAATCTCCAGATTGTAGTACATACTATTTTTTAGCAGCACATAATATAATCTAAAGACATAAGACTTAGGTTACAACTTAAACATTGAAGGCAAAGTACATTTTTATATATCCATGCACAAGTATATTAGTTTAATTTAACCTCAAAAG
>PVKC010004999.1:0-34260 GCA_004027635.1 Crocidura indochinensis | reverse complement strand
TATACCACTCCTAGGAATATACCCTAGGAACACAAAAATACAATACAAAAACCTCTTCCTTACACCTATATTCATTGCAGCACTATTTACCATAGCAAGACTCTGGAAACAATCTAGATGCCCTTCAACAGACGAATGGCTAAAGAAACTGTGGTACATATACACAATGGAATATTATGCAGCTGTCAGAAGAGATGAAGTCATGAACTTTTCCTACACATGGATGTACATGGAATCTATCATACTGAGTGAAATAAGTCAGAGAGAGAGAGAAAAATGCAGAATGTTATCACTCATCTATGGGTTTTAAGAAAAATGAAAGACATTCTTGCAATAATAATAATTTTCAGACACAAAAGAGAAAAGAGCTGGAAGTTCCAGCTCACCTCATTAAGCTCACCACAAATAGTGATGAGTTTAGTTAGAGAAATAACTACATTTTGAAGTGTCCTAATAATGAGAATGTATAAGGGAAATGGATAGCCTGTCCAGAGTACAGGCGGGGGTGGGTTGGAGGAGGGAGATTTGGGACAATGGTGATGGGAACATTGCACTGGTAATGGGTGGTGCTCTTTACATGACTGAAACCCAAACACAATTATGTATGTAATCAAGGTGTTAAAATAAAATATAAAAAAATTTTCATGACTTCATCTCTCCTGGCAGCTGCATAATATTCCGTTGTGTATATGTACCACAGTTTCTTTAGCCATTCATATGTTGAAGGTCATCTTGGTTGTTTCCAGAGTCTTGCTATGGTAAATAGTGCTGCAATGAATGTAGGTGTAAGGTAGGGATTTTTGTATTGTATTTTTTTTGTCCTAGGGTATATTCCTAGGTGTGGTATAGCTGGATCATATGGGAGCTCGATTTCCAGTTTTGCAAGGAATCTCCATATTGCTTTCCATAAAGGTTGAACTACACGCCATTCCCACAATCAGTGGATAAGAGTTCCTTTCTCTCCACACATCCGGCCAAAACTGTTTGTTCTCATTCTTTGTTATGTGTGGTAATCTCTGTGGTGTGAAGTAGTACTTCATAGTAAGTTGTTGTGATTTGCATCTCCCTAATGATTAGTGATGTGGAGCATTTTTTTTCATGTGTTTTTTGCATTTCTTCCTTGTCAAAGTGTCTGTCCATTTCTTCTCCCCATTTTTGATGGGATTAGATGTCTTTTTTCTTGTAAAGTTCTGTCAGTGCCTTGTATATTTTGGAGATTAGCCCCTTCTCTGATGGGTATTGGATGAATAGTTTCTCCCATTCGGTGTGTGGCTCTTGTATCCTGGGCGCTAGTTGCTTTGAGGTGAGAAGCTTCTTAGCTTAATATATCCCCATTTGTTAATCTCTGCTTTCACTTGCTTGGAGAGTGCAGTTTCTTCCTTGAATATGTCTGTAGTCTCAATGTCTGGAGTATTTTGCCTACATGTTGTTCTATATATCTTATGGTTTCGGGTCTGAAATCGAGGCCTTTAATCCATTTGGATTTTACCTTCGTATATGATGTTAACTGGGGATCTAAGTTTAATTTTTTGCAAGTGGCTAGCCAGTTGTGCCACATGTTGAAGAGGCTTTCTTTGCTCCATTTAGGATTCCTTGTTCCTTTATCAAAAACTAGTTGACTGTATATCTGGGGAATATTCTCTGAGTATTCAAGCCTATTCCACTGATCTGAGGGCTTGTCTTTATTCCAATACTGTGCTGCTTTGATAACCCCATTCAACATACTGCCACACAGACTCAAATATCTTGGAATCAACTTGACTAAAAAAGTGAAGGACCTATACAAAGAAAACTATAAAACTCTGCTCCAGGAAATAAGAGAGGACACGCAGAAATGGAAACACATACCTTGCTCATGGATTGGCAGGATTAACATCATCAAAATGGCAATACTACCCAAAGCATTGTACAGATTTAATGCTATCCCTCTTAAGATACCCATGACATTTTTCAAAGAAATGGATCAGGCACCTTTGAAATTCATTTGGAATAATAAACATCCCAGAATATCTAAAGCAATCATTGGGAAAAAGAATATGGGAGGAATTACTTTCCCCAACTTTAAACTTCACTACAAATCTGACATTTCTAAAAAAGAAAAGTAGAAATTAAAATTGGGGACATTTGTTGTGAGAAATGTGTGTTAACAAAGGGTGTTGTGTGCTATGATTGAAACTCAATCCTGAACAACTTAGTAACCATAAATAAAACCTACTGTAGGGACCCGGGAAATAGCATGGAGGTAAGGCGTTTGTTTACCTTTCATGCAAAAGGTCATTGGTTCGGATCCCAGTGCCCCATATGGTCCCCCGTGCCTGCCAGGAGCAATATCTGAGCATGGAGCCAGGAATAAGCCCTGAGCACTGCCGGGTGTGACAAAAAATAAATAATAATAACCTACTGTATTATGAACAACTTTATAAAGCATATTGTTTATAGAAAGTAATTTTGGGGGGAATTTCTCCGTATCCATGCCTGTCTAGTGGGGCTGATTGCTAAGAACTGTGAGTCTTGTCTTATCTTTGTGTTTATTTGTCCTCTGCTGTCATCTGGACCTCGTGGGAGTGGGCTAATAATAGGCTGCAGAAGAGCACGCGGCCGTGGGCTCTTTCTAAGGAAAGCACATCAACGCAAAAAGAAGAGAAAAATCACACTAAGGAATGTGCTGGATCACAGAAGCCAGCATTTCTCTCTGGACTGTCTTATCTGCTGTGTGCCTTGACCCAAGATTTGATCCTTAGAGAGGCCTCATCAACGGAGGACTCCACTCCCTTCTTGACAAATCGACACACCCGGAAAGGCTGGAACCAGAGGTGTCTGGCTGCGCACATCATTTACCCAATGAATACCACCGCAACACGTAGAAAAACACACAATACTACTGTGACAATGGGGAAACAACGCAGGCCAGCGTCAGACATAGAGAACGAAGAAAACAAGGCAGATAATAAGAACAATTTGTCATCATATGACAGAAATCAAAAAACTCCAAACTGAAATAACATGTCAACTAACAGACCTGAAAAACTCAGTAAATGAATTGAATGGTAAAATGGATGATCTCAACACCAGGGTAGAAGAAGCTGAGACTAGAATTGGTGCTGTGGAAGATGAGATAAATAACAACTCCATACAGTGGGAGAGATTGGAATAAAAACTTAAAACAAACGAACAGACAGTGGAAAAATAGTCAAAGAATGGGAACATATGAAAATAAAAGTCTATGATAAGATCAACAGAAACAACTTAAGAATCATTGGAGTCCCAGAGACACAGGAAAAAAATTTCCAGGAAGAATCAATGGTCAAGAACATCATTCAAAAGAAACTTCCAGAACTAAAGAATAAATGTGATCAAATCTTGCATGCCCAAAGAGTACCAACCAAAAGAAACCCCAGAAATAATACCCCAACACACATCCTAGTCACAATGACAAATCCCACAGATAGAGACATAATTCTACAAACAGCAAGATCAAAAAAAGGAAATTACATTCAAGGGAGCATCCTTGAGAGTTACAGCAGACCTGTCACCAGAAACACTCAAGGCCAGAAAGCAGTGTTGGGACATTGTGACAAGACTGAATGAAATGAATGCTTCACCTAGAATACTGTACCCAGCAAAACTCACTTTCTGGTTTGACAGAAAAATACATGGTTTCAAAGACAAAAAACAGCTCAGAAAATTTACAGACTCAAACCCACGCTTAGGAGAAACACTGACAAACCTAATTTAAGACAAGACTAACCAAAATACACACCAAATTTAGATATAAAGATGGCATCAAATCCTAGGACAATTCTTTCTCTCAATGTCAATGGACTAAATGCACCACTTAAGAGACACAGAGTGTGGGGCCGGGCGGTGGCGCTGGAGATAAGGTGCCTGTGCTAACCTATGATGGACCATGGTTCGATCCCCCGGTTCCCCATATGGTCCCCCGTGCCTGCCAGGAGCGACTTCTGAGTGAATAGCCTGGAGTAACCCCTGAGCGTCACCAGGTGTGACCCAAAAGAAAAAAAAAAAGAGAGAGACACAGAGTGGATAAATGGATCAAAAAACTCAATCCAACTTTCTGATGTCTATTTAAAACGCACCTGAATAGTCAGAAAAAACATAGACTCAAAATAAAAGGCTGCAGGATAATTATCCATGCAAACAATCTTCATAAAAAAGCAGGAGTGGCCATACTAATATCATATAATGCAAACTTTATACTCAGGAAGGTTGTAAAGAAAAAGATGGACATTATATATTAATCAAGGGGTATGTAGAGCAGGAAGAAATCACTCTTCTAAACATATATGCACCGAATGAGGGTCCAGCAAAATATTTAATACAATTGTTGACAAAGCTGAAAAATAACATCAACAACAGCACAATAATTGTGGGGGACCTCAACACAGCTTTGTCAACAATGGATAAGTCAACCAGACTGAAACCCAACAAGAATATAATGGACCTGAGGAGCAATATGGAAGAAGGAGGCCTAGTGGATATATATAGGATACTCCAATCCCAGAAACCTGGATACACTTTCTTTTCCAATGTACATAGGACATTCTCCAGGATAGACTACATGCTGGCACATAAAACGTATCTTCAAAATATCAAGAGGATAGAAATTTTGCAGACTACCTTTACTGACCACAAGGCTCTGAAATTATATGTGAACTCCAAAGGAACAAAGAAGAAAAACTCTAACACCTGGAAGTTAAACAGCCTCATACTGAATAACCAGTGGGTATGAGATGAAATCAAAAAGGAAATCAAATGATTCCTGGAAACAAATGATAATGAAGACACAAACTATCAGAACTTATGGGACACAGCAAAAGCAGTACTGAGAGGAAAATTTATAGCTTTGCAAGCACACATCAGGAAGGAAGAAGGGGCTTACCTGAGTAGCTTAATGACGCAGCTTATAGAACTAGAAAGTGCTCAACAAAAGAACCCAAAAATAGGGAGGCAGAAGGAAATAACAAAGCTGAGAGCAGAAATCAATGAAGTGGAAATCCAAAAAACAATCCGAAAGATCAACGAAAGCAGAAGTTGGTTCTTTGAAAAAATAAACAAGATCGATAGACCACTGGCAAAACTAACAAAGAAACAGAGAGAAACTCGTATCAGGAATGAAAAAAAGGAGAGATCACTACTGATATGGCACAGATTCAAAGGGTAATCAGAAACTACTTTGGGAAGCTCTACGCCACTAAAAATGAGAACCTGGCAGAAATGTATAAATTCTTGTACTCTTACAATCTTCCACGCTTGAAGGAAAAGGATGTAGCATATCTAAACACCCCATCACTATTGATGAAATTAAAACGGTAATCAAATGTCTGCCCAAAAACAAAAGCCCAGGCCCAGATGGATTCACTAATGAATTCTTTCAAACTTTCCAAGAGGAACTACTACCAATCCTGGCAAGACTCTTTCATGAAATCGAAAAAACAAAAATACTTCCAAATACCTTCTATGAAGCCAACATCACCTTGATAACCAGATCAGACCAAGATGCAACAAAAAAAGAAAATTATAGACCATTATGGCTGATGAATGCAGATGCAAAGATCCTCAACAAAATTCTGGCAAATTGAATACAATGCCTCATTAAAAAGATCATCCACTATGATCAAGTAGGTTTCATCCCAGGAATGCAAGTCTGGTTTAGCATCCGTAAATCTATCAACATAATACACAGGAACTCTTATCCACTGCTGGTGGGAATGCCGTGGAGTTCAACCTTTATGGAAAACGATATGGAGATTCCTCCATAAACTGGAAATCGAGCTCCCATACGATCCAGCTATACCACTCCTAGGAATATACCCTAGGACAAAAAAATACAATACGAAAACCCCTTCCTTACACATATATTCATTGCAGCACTATTTACCATAGCAAGACTCTGGAAACAATCTAGATGCCCTTCAACAGACGAATGGCTAAAGAAACTGTGGTACATATACACAATGGACTATTATACAGCTGTCAGAAGAGTTGAAGTCATGAAATTTTCCTACACTTGGATGTACATGGAATCTATCATGCTGAGTGAAATAAGTCAGAGAGAGAGAGAGAAACGCAGAATGGTATCATTCATCTATGGGTTTTAAGAAAAATGAAAGACATTCTTGCAATAATAATAATTTTCAGACACAAAAGAAAAGAGCTGGTAGTCCCAGCTCACCTCATTAAGCTCACCACAAAGAGTGATGAGTCTAGTTAGAGAAATAACTACATTTTTAACTGTCCTAATAATGAGAATGTATGAGGGAAATGGATGGCCTGTCCAGAGCACAGGCGGGGGGCGGATGGGAGGAGGGAGATTTGGGACAATGGTGATGGGAACGTTGCACTGGTGATGGGTGGTGCTCTTTACATGACTGAAACCCAAACACAATTATGTATGTAATCAAGGTGTTAAAATAAAGAAAAAAGAAAGTAATTTTTAAAGTAAAGAGTCCTGTGGATTAACATAATACATTGTTATATAAAGAACCTATATAAATTCTCTTCACTATAAAAAAAATCTCATATTATCCAGAGATTTCACTTCTTGATACTAATCCAAAGGACCTCAAGCTATTATTAAAAAAGACATTTACACCCAAAGTTTATTGTAGCACTATTCACTATAGCCAATATCTTGAAAAAAATCTGAGTATCCAAGAACAGATGACTGTATAAAGAAACTGGTTTCTATAGTCCATAGACGATGAAATACTTCTTGACTATAAGAGAAAATAAATAATAAAATTTGCTACTACATGGAGAGAGATATTATGCTGAGTAAAATCAGTCAGAAGAAGGGGTACAGATAGAAAATTATTTCCCTCATATGTGGGACATAAAGAAAATCAGTGATAAATTAATAAAAGATAAAAGACTTAACTGGTTGAGGGAGGGATGAGAGGAACCCTTTGGGCATTGGATGAGAGAGGCATAAACTTTGGTGGTGGTTTGGTATTGGAACAATGTATGCATGAAACATTCTTAGGAGAAGTATTATAAGCCATGGTGTTTAAAATAAACAATATCTATAAATTTAATAAAAAATAAAATTTTGGTACATTACAAAGATTCTAGACTGAGCACCAGAGAGTTAGAATATGACTATGAGCTCTAATAAGTTTATTTGTGACTTTCCAAAATAATTTAATCCCAAAATGATAATCCTAGTTTTCAGTCTTATATTTATTTAAAAAATAAAATACTAGATTATTTTTGTTTTTTTAAAGGGTGAGTACACCCAGTGGTTCTTAGAGGTTACTCCTTGTTCTGCACAAAGAAATCACTCCTGTCAGTGCCTTGTATATTTTGGAGATTAGCCCCTTAATATATTCCCATCTGTTTATCTCTGCATCCACTTGTTTGGAGAGTGTTGCTTCCTCCTTAAAGATACCTTTAGTCTCAATGTCATGGAGTGTTTTACCTATGTGTTGTTCTATATACTTTATGGTTTCAGTTCTAATATCAAGGTCTTTAATACATTTAGATTTTATCTTCATGCATGGTGTTAGCTGGGAGTCTGAATTCGTTTTTTTGTTTTGTTTTGTTTTGTTTTGTTTTTGCAAGTGGCCAACCAGTGGTGCCAATACCACTTGTGAAGAGGATTTCCTTGCTTGCTATTTAGGTTTTCTTGCTCCTTAATCAAAAATTAGGTGCATTCATGTCTGGGGAACATTCTCTGAGTACTCAAGCCTATTCCACTGATTTGAGGGTCTTTCTTTATTCCAATACCATGTTGTTTTGATAACTATTGCTTTGTAATACAGTTTAAAATTGGGGAAAGTAATGCCTCCCATATTCCTTTTCCCAAGGATTGTTATAGCTATTCGAGGGTGTTTATTGTTCCAAATGAATTTCAAAAGTGTTTAATCCACTTCTTTGAATAATGTCATGAATATCTTTGAAGGGTTTGCATTATGTCTTGTACAATGCTTTGGGGAGTATTGCCATTTTAATGATGTTAGTCCTACTGATCTATGAGCAGAGTATGTGTTTCCATTTCTGTGTGTCCACTTATTTCTTGAAGCAGGGTTTTATAGTTTTTTTTTGTAGAGTTCCTTCATGTCTTTAGTCAAGTTGACTCCAAGGTATTTGAGTCTGTGTGGCAGGCTCTGGGAAAATATGGGATGCAGGGTTTGAACCTGGGTCAGTCCTGGCTTGGCCACATAACAGGGAAATGCCCAATCTGCTCAGCTGTCTTTCAGGTTCCTAGCTTTTTATAAAGTTCTTTTATCTTTCCCACTGTAGTCCATGACTGTAGTTTCCAATTCTTCATGACACATCAATGATATTCTGTAACCAATGTGAAACTGGAAAGAAACATTGAAGAGTTTATCTATCTCCAGCCAATATTGAAATTGCAAAAGTTTACCATAAATATCATGCCACTACTACATAGCAGATGTAACTAACTAATTACAGGGTTCTTGACTCTACTACTAATATAATAGTTTGAAAATTCTGACATCAGAGGTTATCTTCTGACAGTAAGAGCTACGCAAGGTAAGTTTTTAATGCATGAACATTTTCATTTGCATTCATATACATATAGAGGAAATTATTTTGAGTGAATTATTCTGAGACCTGGCATCTATCTAAAAAAAACTATTATATCCTGATTTTGCAGGTGCATTCCAGTTAGGACACAGGCTCAGTGTCCTTTGCCCAGGCAACTTGTTTACAGAGGAGTGACAATTATAAGCATTACCATGCAGATCACGTTTGTACTCTAGAATGAGACGCATAAACTGACATATACATAGTCATAGGTATAGTCCTCAATAATTACAGAACACAATTCTCAGGGGTGTTAATGTTTATAGAAGGCTAGTTAAACTTGGAGAGGATCTGGGATCACAGGGCTGCTTGTATCCTTCAGTTACAAAGTTAAAGAAAAATATTTCCAGGCTGTCAATATATAAGTACTAGTGAGGGTGGACAATTGAAGCTTGTTCTTAGGACTAGGTTAAAGCCACTGGACCTGATTTGTATGGTCTCAAATCTCTTGATTGCTGAACCATAGCCTGAAGTTTCACTTTCCCTGAACAACACGGATTTAATGGACTGTGATGATTGGTCTTACACTGTAACTCTGTTCTTTGACTTAAGCAAACAATGTAGTTACACATTGGTTTGTAACTTTTCAAGACCTGCTAGGAAAGAAGGGTCCATTGTAAACCTTTGAAACAGAAAGAACCCAGACATACTGAGATTGTTCCAAGTAACATGAAACTGCTTTTCTTCATTCACTTAAGGGTTACAAAGAAGGACAATGCAAGGTGTTTTGGTTCCATAAGTTTAAAATCTGTAAGTTTGGAATAGATAAATCAGGCATATAAAAATTCAATAAATGGCAAGAGGTCATGCGCTAAATCTGTTGGAAAGTATAGAAGTTAGGTCATGAAAAATTTAAAAATTTGAAAGACTGGATAAATATGAAGGAAAGATTTCAATAAAAAGGGATTTGAAATGATACTTAATGAATGCTGAGTATAGAGTGGATCAGAATATGAAAATGTATCAAATGTTCACCTTACAAGAAAGAAACTAATCTGAGTGTCCAGAATGCAAAGCATAAGATCATATCAATTGGTGAAGTTCCTTAAAAGATATCAGACTTTAACGCAGACATAAATGTAGGTAACAAAACATTTTTTTCACTTTGGAATCAAATTTTATTTCAAGATATCCAAACAACTACCTAAAATTGCCAAAGCAACAAGATGATACAAGTTCTTGGTCATTGGGAAAACTGACCATAAATAAAATAAAATTTTAGGAATTTAAAGTAGAAGTAACGATATAAATGTACGTTTTTGGGTGGGATGGAATGTTATTCCGTTTTTTTTTTTTTAGTTTTTATTGTGTAAAAAGTCAATTATAAGTATTTCACAGTAATATTTAAGGTACAGAGTGACAATGAATCAGGGATATTCCCACCATCAGTGTTGTCTTCCCTCCACCCTTGTTCTCAGCATGCATCCTATATCTCCCTCCTTTGCCCCAAGATTGCTAGTGTAACTGTCCCCTCTTTATATAGCTTGTTATAGATTGGGTATTGATTCTGTTGTCTTTGGGTTTGATGTTTAAGTCTGATCATTTTTTATTCCGATTCAATGATCATATGACTGTTTGGTCCTGGTATCATTTATTTTTTCCCTCAATTTATGAGGCAGAACAAGATGATTCAAGTTATGTGGTTCTTTTAAAAAATAAATAAATAAATAAATAAATAAATAAATAAATAAGAGAAAAATAACAAGGGGGTTCATCTAGAGGTTATAACTATCAATTCAAAAGAAGGGAAAAAGGAAAACATAACAAAACAAAACAAAACCAACAATTACAGAAAAGCAAAATAGCAACAAAAAAAAACAAATTATAACAAAGAACAAAAAAAAGCAGGAAGGAGGGCTGGTGTGGCAAGATTTTTTGCTTTCATCATCATCTTCTTCTTCTCCTCCTTCTCCTCCTCCTCCTCCTCCTCCTCCTCCTTCTTCTTCTTCCTTTGCATAGGAAAGAAAATTAGAAAGAGAATTCCTTTCAACGTCCTTGAGGCATACTGTCATGGAAATAACTACAGGCTCTGTACATGCTCATTTTCACACTCAAAAGTCTTTTTATGGTGTCAGGAAACTTTCTGCTCAGTTGTGGATGATAAAATCAGGCCTTAGTAACTAGAGATTTTCACAGGTCATAGGACAAAGCCTAGAATAGAGTCTATTTTTATGGTTCTAGAAGTTCTGTTCTATCACTGTTGTTGATTTTTGTACAGATCCTAGGTTTTTGCCTAGGGTAGAATCTTTCATCCTAGGTTTTTGCCTAGGGTAGAATTTTTTATTATGGTCCTAGACATTCTTCTCGGTCATTGCTGTCAAAGTCAGACCTCTGGAATTAGAGTTCTTGGTTTTTGTACAAATCCTAGGCCAAAGCCTAGGCTAGGGTCTTTATTATTGGTCCCAGAATAACTTCTGCCCAGTCATGATTGTCAAAGTCAGTCTTCTATAATTAGTGATCTTGGTTTTTGCACAAATCAAAGGACTATATGTTTTCTGATTTCAATTTACCATTAAGTGATGAAATAAGTCTACCTGCTCTTAGATCA
Source organism: Crocidura indochinensis (assembly GCA_004027635.1). Classification (NCBI taxonomy): domain Eukaryota; kingdom Metazoa; phylum Chordata; class Mammalia; order Eulipotyphla; family Soricidae; genus Crocidura; species Crocidura indochinensis. The sequence continues at coordinate 23,141 of PVKC010004999.1, read as the reverse complement.
AATTGTTGCCATTTCCTCTTTGTCAGAATGTCATATCAAAACCGGTGCACATTGGTGCCAGATCAGTATTAGGAATTTCCCAGGGGGAATTTGGTTCTAGTTGCTATTTCAGGGAGCTGTAACAGTTCTATATCTGAGTTCTAGGGGTGTGGTATCGAATGGTCGCTGTCTGATCACATAAAGTCTAAGTTGGGTCCACGTGACACATGTTCAGGTTGGGAGGCACCCCTGTATTATAAAATGCATGAATTCTTATGCCTGGTAGATAAGAGTTTGTTTCTATACATAAAATTTCTTCTTTTTTAGTATGCCTTTGCAAAAAGGAAAGGTGCAATATTATATTGCAGGTGCATTTGGGGGTATGAATGACAGACTACACAATATCTGTGCCCTGTTTTGACCTGAGCTTTTATTTAGGGAAGACTTTTTCTTGTAGGCTATTTTTTTTACCAAGAAGAACCAAAAACGGTGAAGTAAAGAATATATATATATATATATATATATGTATATATATATAAATCTATATAAAGATAAATGAAAGAAATAAAAATAAATTTAAAAATTAAAGATTAAATATGATGTGAGAGGCTACCTTACATTTGAGAATAGACTAAGAAATATTATTATAGAGGTATTAAACATATAAAGAAATTATAGGCATCCCCATTGAGTCTTTTGAGATTTTCTTGTGGGAAGTGATATCCAGGGCACATTTTCATCAAACACACATGGTCTTGTGAGTTTGAGAAATGATTTGCAGCAGTAAGGGTTCAGGTAGTGTCCTTGGGCTAGGGATCCGTCTGAGCAGAGTCCAGTAGCATGCAACAGTCCACATTTGGGGAAGGGTAAGAAGAAGGGCCACAAAGCATGGGTCAGCAGGAGTATTGGTTGTAGTTTCTTGCCCAGGCACAAGATGTGGGACTTAGAGGGTGCCCTTTCGCTGTGGGAGCTACTTGGTGGTTTATTGGGACAGGACATCAATCTCGGTATCTAATGAGTTAATAACTGAGAATCAATAGGATTAAATAAGGAGGGATATTGGAGCAAGACTGGGGAATGAAAGTATAAAAAAATTTCTGAACGGGGGAGGAGAAATAATATATGAGGACCTATATACACTTTAGGCATGAATTGTTTATATTTTAGGTTTGGCAATCACAGAAGAGTCCACTGTTTACCAACTGATGCCCACATAAAGACAGATATTAGTGATCTAGTTTTTTTTTTTTTTTGGTTTTTGGGTCACACCCGGCAGTGCTCAGGGGTTACTCCTGGCTCCATGCTCAGAAATTGCTCCTGGCAGGCACGGGGGACCATATGGGGCACCGAGATTCGAACCGATGACCTTTTGCATGAAAGGCAAACGCCTTACCTCCATGCTATCTCCCCGGGCCCCCAATGATCTATTCTTAAGTTGTTGTTGGAAGCCTGACCTTCATGGGATGGGTCTAAGCTCTTAAATAATTCAATTAAGAAAAGATAATTAGCTAAGATATAGGTTAGGAAAGAAAGAAAGAGAAAACAAAGGATAAGAGAGAACAGAAAAGATAAATAAGTAAATACGGTAAAAATAAGTTAAAAAATAAATTGGGCCGTTGCATCAGAGTTGCAAGGTTTTCCCATTTCTAGGCACTTCATCACTGATGGGGGTGGTCTTTGCTAAATGAAAGTTTCTGGGTTAGATAGTGGCTGAAGCATTTTAGGATAAGCATAGCTTTTGCATCTAGAGTACTAAGCAATGTGGTAGTGAGGACTATAAGAGGAGCTACTCTACATAGTGTCGTCTGCCGCATCTTATGTATAGGGGTTCCTTTCCTAAAAAGAAACTGGCAGCATGGGTTTCATTTAACATACATTGAATTGATAAAGAAGAGGAAGAAAGGATAGAAGAAAGAAAGAGGTAGGAAAGGAAAAAAGAGAGAATAATAAAAAAAAAAGGAAATGGTAATTTGCAAAAACGTATTTGATGAGTGGGGCCTGTAACATAAGTCTGACATGCGCAGTTGAATGTTTCAGTGGTATGAATAAGCATATGCTTTAGATCCTAATAGAAGACATAAACAAAAAAAAAAGTGGGAAAATTGGAGTATTTTATCAAGACATTGTCGTAATGAGCACTGTATAGGGTATCTACTATGATTGAGCACCGAGGCATAAAATTAGCGTGTCCACATTTTGTTTCCAAGAACCACTGTGGACAAAGAAGCTGAAGGATTATTTTATACCTGGTAAAATTATGGCATTAAAACATATTGTTAGTAATCATTGCAGCGGGAGTCCTGGCTTCCAATCATATTCTGCACCTGGCTCTGTGGGTAAATACATTAGGACATTATTACAGGCCTTTGTAGTTAGAGGTTGATTACATACCTGAACAACACATTGTTTTTTGTTCTTTTGGTAAAGGATTATCTCCCTATTTCACAAAAAAGGCAAAATCCTATATAGTCTCATTTCCTCCATACTTACCCTATTTTCCATTTTCTGCTTGTCCTTGGCCCACTTCAGTTATACTATTTGTTTCAGTTCTATAAAATTTGGGGAAAATTTCCACAGTGACATTTTGACATTTTTATGTTGCCTTGATGAGTATACTCTTTATTTCACCACTATATATTTTACTTAAATGCCCCTATGTTGATGGCCTGTCCCTCATAACTCAGTTTAAAAATGTAACTCTAACTTTTAATTCTTTTTGTTTTCTTTCTCAGTCCATTGTTTACTGGAGACATTTCATTCTTTAATTTATAATATGTAAATAGATTATATTAGTTATAATATATTATGCTACATATTGTTTATTGTCCCTCTTTTCTAATTAAAATATAAACTCATGAGGAACAGAGGATTCTATATTGTTCATTGATGCATCCTCAGTATCTAAAATGAGCCTAATGTGTGAATGACTGATTTAAACATAGAAGAATTTAGTGTGTATAGTGCATGAAAGATGTTAAAAGAAGATAAGTGATTTCAGTAGCTACTTTCACAAGAAGTTAGGACAGGTATCAGTTCTATGTAATTTGTTGCAAGCAACAGAATTTAAATCTGGTTTAAACTAAAGGCAGTTTGATGGAAAAGATCAGGCACTCATAGAATTGAGGAATGGCCAGAGGACTGGGATAGGAAACAGGAAAAGAAAGCAGCCTAGAGGCATCAAGAATGAATATGACATCTGTGCATAGCAGGGAGAGTGTGGTGAGGCTGCTGCTAAGTGAAATGGAACTCCAACTGTTTTTAATTTCCTTGTTCCTCTATGAAAGAATTAAATTCCACTGTGGGAAAAATCAGTTGGCCCAGATTGAGTCACATGCTTTTCCACTACCTTTGTAAAAATGCATTGTGCTTGATGGTCCAGCATCCATTATCTCTTCCTAATATTACTAGACACTCAATATCTCTCTTTCTCACTGTCTCTGTTTTCACACACCTGCAGTGCTCAGGGCTTACTCTTAACTTTGTATTCAGGGATCACTCCTGGAATCGCTCAGAGTTATGTGGTACTGGTGATTGAACCTAGGCAAGTCGTGTGCAAGGCAGATTCCAAACCTCTGTCCTATCTCACTGGCCTACCAGACAACTTTTGAGAATTTTCTTCTTAACTTGATAGAGTTTGGTGTGATTCTAATCAAGTACTTCACTCTTCTTCGCCAAAGAATTTAGCCTGCTTCCTTTCCTATGTTTCTCACTCAACAGGTATAGCTAGGGAAATTAAAAAGATCCTTACAGGGATCTTTGAAAACAAAGCATAATGATGATACTACCATAGGGTGTTTGCCTTGCACATTGCTGACCTCATTCGATCCTTGGCTCTACATATAATCCCTCAAGCCCCACCAAGAGTGATCCTTGAATACATAGCCAGAAGTAATCCCTGAATACCGCCAGAAGTGGTCCAAAAAGAAGTAAAAGGGTTTAGAATATTAGCATAGTGAAAATAGCTTTGAAGTAAAACTTTTCTTTTTTTTTTTTTTTTTGGTTTTTGGGTCACACCTGGTTGGATTAGCAAAGTTTGTAAGGTGTTTATACACAAATTTAAAAAAAATACATGGATGGATACGTGATGAGTGGGAATACAACATGTCACACTCAGCACTAGATAGATTCAGTTCACAGAATATCAGTAAAGATATTAGAGCCCTATAGAGAAACTAGAATAACTTTGACTAATAAGTTTATAGTTGAGGAAAGGTCTTCCATACTCTAAAAACTGAATAAACATTTTTAGCTATTGCACACAATATTCTCTAGGAAATATTATACTATAGAACATAAATTAAACTAAATTTAATTCACATATATAAAATATACACCAAGAATCCTGTTGTACCACAATGCCAGAGAGATAGAAATTAATAAAAAAAATTATATGGAGAAACTCCTATTGAATTAGTATACTGCTTAATAACAGTTGACTCTAAGAGAAAATAAAGAAATAAAAAGATTACTTGAGATCAATGATGAAAAAGAAACAAGTTACCAAAATCTATGGGATTAGTAATTAGGGTGAAACTCTAAGGAAAAATAAAAATTAAAAACCTAAATTCATAACTTACATATCAGGAGAACCAGCAACAAAGCAAGAAAATACAAGCAGAAGAAAAAATAATAAAATACACAGCATAAAAACATTAATATAGAAACCAAGAAAGCAATCACAGAATCAATAAAACCAAGAGTTGTTTTCTTCAAAAGAATGAAATAAACAAACCACTGGCAAGACTTATGAAAAAAAAAATAGAGAAAGTGCTCAAATGAATCAAATTAGAGATGAAGGGGGAGAAACTACAACAAAACCTCCAGAAATCCAACTATGAGATTTTATTATGAACAATTTTTTTCTGATAAGATAGAGGACCTAGAAGAAAGACATATTTCAAAAATATGTAATTTTTAAAACTAAATGAGGACAGAGTAGATATCCTGAACAGGATAATCACAAGCAAGGAAACTAAAATAGTAGTTAAGAAACTCCCCAAGAATAAAAGTTCAGACCCAAGTGGGTGAGTTTTATCAAACATTCATAAAAGATTTACTAGCAATGGTTTTTAAGCTCTTTCAAAATATTGAAGAAGTGCAAACCCTTCCTGATACCTTCTATGAAGATAGTGCTCATTGATACCCACAGCTGACAGAAATATTAACACATGAAAAAAAATTTAAGACAGTCAGCTTAATGAATATTGGTGCCAAATCCTCAACCAAAAAATAAGTAGTATCAATTGAATCCAACAGCACATCAAAAATACATCAAGGGGTCTCATTCCAGGAATTCAAGGATGATTCATCTATGCATATCAACTAGCATCATACACCACATAAGTAAAAGAAGCTAAAATTACTATAATCATATCAATCAATTGTGGAGAAGGCTTTCTCCTCTCCTGCTCCCAAAGAAACTTTTTGACAAGATCTAACACCCATTTACAATTAAAACCCTCAAATAATAAGGGAAGCAAAAATCTTCCTCAAGATAGTAACAGCTTTCTATATAAAAAGAAAACATAGCCATATTATTCTTTTTTTAATAATTTTTATTTTAACCAAAGTGGATTACAAATATTTCACAGTAATATTTTATGTATATAGTGACATTGAATCAGGGACATTCCCACTACCAATGTTGTCCTCTCTCCACCCCTGTTCTCAGCATGTATCCCATATCCTCCTCTTTTGCCCCTCCTCCAGCTGCTAGTATAGTGGTCCCCTCTGTGTCTAGCTTGTTGAATATTGGGTATTGATTCAGCTGTCTTTGGCTTTGGATTTGGCGTTTAAGTCTGATCATTTTTTATTTCTACTCAATATTCATATGACTAGTTGGTCTTGGTACCCTCCATTATTCCGCCTCAATTTATGAGGCAGAACAAGATGGTTCAAGTTATGTGGTTCTGTTCGAAGGAAAGAAAAACGTGGGGGGAGGGACAAAAATCAAACAAAGCAAAAAATTGGTGGAGTCCTTCTAGAGGCTATAAATATCAATTTAAGAAAATAAAAGGGAAAAGGAAGAAAAACATAACGAAGTACAAAAAGAAATCAAACAAAAAATAAAATGAAAAGAACCACAGCAATAAAGATAACAACTAACAATAACCATGGTCCCGAAATAAAAACAAAACAAAGCACAAAATAAAAACAAAACAAAAAACATGCAACAACAACAATTACAAAAAATAATTTGTGCTACTTTTTTTTTGCATAGGCACAGTAGATATTAGGGAGATTAGAAAGGGAATTCCCTTGGCCTAAGAGATACAGGGTTTCCCCAACCTTGAAATATACTATCATGGGTATAACTACAGGCTACATACATGCTCTTTTACTTTCCCCTAGGTCATTTTGTGATGTCTGGAAACTTTCTGCTCAGTCATAGATGATATAACCAGGCCTCTGTAACTTGAGAATTTGGTATTTGAACAGGTCATAGGATGGAGCCTAGGATGGAGTCTTTCTTTACAGTTCTAGAACTTCTAGAACCGTAAAACAACATCACTGTTGTTTTAATCAGTCTTCTGTAGTTGGTGGTCTTGGTTTTTGCACCAATCCTAGGACAAAGCTTAGGATGAAGTCTTTCATTATGTTTGCAGAAGTTCTGCTCAGTTGCAGTTGTCTAAGTCACACCTCTAGAATTAGAGATCTTGCTTGTTATATAGATCGTAGACCAAAGCCTAGACTAGGGTCTTTTTTATTGGTCCCAGGATATGTTCTGCCCAGTCATGGTTATCACAGTCAGCCATCTGTAGTTAGGGATCTTGACTTTGCACAGATCAAAAGATGAAGTGTCTTCTGATTTCATCTAATTATTAGGTGGTGAGGTAAGACAACCTGCTCTTAGACCAAGTTGTTGCCATTTCTTTGTTGTCAGAATGTCATATCAAGACTGGCGCTTGTTGGTGTCAGAACAGTATTAAGAATGTTCCAGAGGGAGTTTGGTTCCCTGGAGCTGTTGTGGAAAACTGTGTTGGTTCTATGTCTGAGATCTAGGATTCAGGGTTGGACCATCGCTGTCTAATCACATGGAGTCTAAGTTAGGACCACATGATATATGATCAAGGTGGGAGGTGTCCCTGTATTGTAAAATTTATGAGTTCTTATCCCTAGTAGATAAGAGCTTGTTTCTACTTTCAAAATTTCCCCTTTTTTAGTATGCCTGTGCAAAAAGAAATGGTGCTATCTTACATTGCTGGTGCATTTGGGGGTGAGAGTTTCAGGCTCCATCATCTCTGTGCCCTGGTTTTGACCTGAGCTTTAATCCCCGGCAAGACTTTTTCTTGTAGGTTTTTGTACCAAGCAGAACCAAAACAGATGAAGTTAAGGAGGAGAAAAAAAATAAAAACAAGATAATATATATAAGTTATATAAAGAAAAAATACATAAAATGAGTTTAAAGAAAGTAATTAAGGTAACAAAGTAATGCTGGAGACTATCTTACATTTGGGGATAAACAGGCTAAGAGGTAGTATTATAGAGGTCTTAAACTTATAAAGGAAATATAGGCTTCCCCATTGTCTTTTGAGATATTGTTGTGGGGATAGAATTTAGGGCAGTTTTTCATCACATCCTGTCTGGTTGGTCCTCCTTCTTACCATCCTAATTGTGGACTGTCAAGTGCTACTAATTCAGCCCCCAGAAGGACCCCAGCCCAAGGACACTTCCTTCATGGCTACAAATAATTTTGAAAACTGAGCCATATTATTCTTAATGAGAATGGTGAATTCTTAAAGGCATTCTCACTAAGATCAGGCACAAGACAAGGACAATCATTGTTCTATTTTAATTTACTATATGTCCTAGAAAGCATTCAGGAAAGAGGAGGGAACCAAGAGGAGACAAATTTGAGAAAAGGAAGTTAAATTATATTGATTTTTCAGATGGCATCATAATATACAGTGAAGACTAAAAAAATACTCAACAAAGTTCCTAGAAACAATAAACCAATACAATAGAGTGGCCTACTACAAAGTCAGTACACAAAATAAGTTATTTCCTTTATACAAATTATGAATCAGAGGAGGAAGAAATTAAACTTACATGCTCTAAGGCATGATGTAATCATGCAATTCACTGCAACATGAATGGAACTCACACAAATCATGTTAAGTGAAGTAAGCTGGAAGATGATGAATAAATACAGGATGGTATCACTTACATGTGATATTTAGAATAGGTGCATGAGAGAATAAAATACTTTAAGCGTGGCTTTTCTAGAACACCACTGACTTCAGAGTATGGTGAGGAGAAGAAAAGAAATGAGTGGAAGAAGATAAAGATTATTGTGAATAACTAGTAACAGGGTTTAAGAGGATTCAGGAATATTGCTGATATTAACAACTGACAGAATTAAATATCCAACGTATAGACCAATAATGAGAACCAAACTTTAACAACACAATTTAACAACAAAATTATGGTAGGCTATGATAGGGAAAGGAATGGGATGGATTCTGGGAACATTGGTGGAGGAAGGTTGAGACTGGCGGTGAAAGTGACGCTGAAACATTGTATGTCTAACACTGAACTATGAATAACTTTGTGAATCACAGTTCTTTAAATTAAAAGTTTTTACTTCTCTAGCTTTTAGAAATTACTTTTACAAAAATTATAATTTACCTTCTATGGTTCTTAATGTGTTAAATATATATTAATAGACTGTTATCTGTAAGGCTTCCAATCTACAGAGTTTATTAGTAATTAAGTTTGGGGGTCAAACATTTCATACGTTTATTTCTCTGGTTAGTGTACAATGGTACTGCTAACTCCTAAGTTTTTCAAGAGTCAACTATAGTTTGAGGTCAATAAATATTCCTCCATACCAAGATGAGACAGAATATAATAATCTCTTAACACAGGACTTTGGTCATAACATTCAAGGACAGTTTTACTCTCAGGATAATTGTCTCTTTTCCTGGAAAAATACTTGACTTTCACTTGGAAAAATAATTCCTAATAGGGCTTCAGATTTTCTGAGTAAACCATTTCATTCCTCAGCTCTGGCTTTCACACCTCCTATAGGATCTCTAAACATAAACAAAAAACTCCACTGATTTGATGAAAAATGGTGTTAAGTCTCATGTTGTTTCAGGAATTTCCCAATATGCACTAAATTAACTTTGGGACCATATGAAGCTGAGTGGTAGGAAATAGCTCCATTGAACACAGATGGCAGGTCTAATGTTCCTGCAGCTGCTGCACACATATGAATTCAGATTGGGATTAACACTTACCTTCACAGTGGTCACACACAGGATGGGATGGCTTCTCAGTAATGTACACCAAGCTAAGCTTACAGACTCTGAAACCACATAAACTCACAAGGCTTGGGAACATTTGATCCAGGAAATCTGAACCTAGGCAGAAATCATAAAGCATCAGGTACATGTTAAGCAGGAATTTATCTGCTTTTTGTCTGAAGTGGTCTTAGATCCAGCCAGCTTTTGTCTGAGTCAGAGTGAAATATTTATAGACAAGCTGTTTTCTAAGACAGAGTTACAGACCTATTCAGGTTTGGGTAAAATACCTCTGCCTGATGCCCACCAGCTGAAAACTAAATTCCAAGTGCAACCAGACATAAGCTAACTTGTTTTATGGTAAGGTTTAGCACATTGATATCAGAATAGGAAGAAAGGAGATTTTATACTGAAATATAGTGCTATAATAAAGTAAATAATTTTTTGTTTGTTTTGTTTTGTTTTCATTAAAATGAACCATGATCAGCTAAGGCCACCATTTTTGTTTTACATGAGAAGAGTGATAGTTTTTCTTAGTGAGGTTTCAGTTTTACCATTCCAAAAATTCTCTTTGATGTAATTATTCAGAACTAGGTCTCAATCAAGACTTAAAGCAACATCCTCAGAAAGAGGCTTTGCTTTTTTTTTTTGTTCAATAATCAAAAGTCATTCAGATCTAACCTGCTAAATTAGTTAAGGGTGTCCTTTTGGAAAACAACAAAAAATGTTTAAGTGAAGTGAAATGTTTAAGTGAATTATGTCATTTTTTTTTCAAAAAGTTCTTAATTTAATAGTAATTAAGTATTTTAATATTTTATTTAAATTTATATTTTATTATTTTATATTCAGTTTATATGACCCTATTAAAGGCAAAGCTATAGATGAATATGAGGACCTTCCCTCTTAGGTTAACAGAAAAGAAGAAGCAATTCAAAATGACAGATGTTTAACTCAGATGCTGTTTGCAAGATTCTGATATCTCATTTTCCTCACTTTCTATCTTATTTCTATCTTAATTCTTATCTTATTTCTATCTTACTGATCTATCATTCGCTTTATTTATCCAAAGGATTACATTTTATTTATTATAACACAGATTTAAAAGAGCAGCAGGAGAAATTCAAATAAAATTCATCTTGCCTTAATTCAAATTGAAGAAGTCCAAGTCTCCAAAATTTTAAAAGCCTTAAATCCTCCTTAATTTTCTCTGTCTATCTCAGATATTGTTATCTATGATAGCTTCATTTATAGCTACTCAAAACACACTCACATGACAATCATAAGAATAAAAATGTGGGGCTGGAGAGATAGCATGGAGGTAAGGCATTTGCCTTGCATACAGAAGGACAGTGGCTCAAATTCTGCCGTTCCATATGGTCCCCTGAGTCTGCCAGAAGTGATTTCAGAGCATAGAGTCAGGAGTAACTGAGCGCTGCTGGGTGTGAGCCAAAACAAACAAACAGAGAAACAAAAAAGAATAAAAATATATCACTATTTTTTAAAGATTTAAATCTTTATGCACTTAAAGCATTATGCACTAGATTTTTACTTTTGTGTAAATTCTCCTGATTGAAATGTAGCTAAATTTACTAAGTATACTAAAGTACATAGTTTAACTTTCAACAATGTATCCAACTAAACTGCGATTTTATTAATAAAGTGAAAAAGAAGGAAGGTGATGAAGAGAAATAAGTAGTCTGTGACATACAAAATCTTTGGTAAATTTTATTCAAATTTTAGTTATACTTTAATGAGCTAGGGAAAAATGAAGTATCCACGTGGGAATAAGAAAATCAACACTGGTGATGGGTGGTGTTCTTTACATGACTGAAACCCAAATACAATCATGTATGTAATAATCAAGCTGTTTAAATAAAATATAAAAAAAAGAAAATCAACAAAAGAATCTAGTCATGAGGTGAGTGTACAGCGTATGAGCAACTGTATAAGGTGAGAAATGAAAGATTACCTGCATGAATTTGTAAAATGATCAAATGTTTCTCAAGAAATTTCAAAATCAGTGAGACTGAACTCTGCTCTTAAGACAGGCAGTTTGGTGTTTGGTTAAATAAAAAAGAGAAGAATATGGGGATATGTACTCTTAAACAAATTGTTATATGATGTGACAATATCCAACCTTTCATTCATCATCATCACAGAAACACATCTTACATATCTAATTTTTTAATAATTTTTATTGTGACCAAAGTGAATAACAAATCTTTCACAGTAAAATTTAAGGTACATAGTGACAATAAGTCAGAGCCATTCCCACCACCAGGGTTGTCCTCCCTCCACCACTTTTCCCTGCAAATGTCTCACATCTCCCCTTTTCCCCAAACCCCAGGGTGTGAGTATAACCGTTCCCCTCTGTGTATAGCTTATTGTAGATAGGTTATCGATTCTCTTGTTGTTGAGTTTGGGTTTGGTGTTTAAGTCTGATCATTTTTTATTTCTACTCAATGTTCATATGGCTGTTTGGTCCTGGTACCATTCACTTTTATTTTCCTCCTCAACTCATGAGGCAGAACAAGATGATTCAAGTTGTATGGTTCTGTTGGAAGAAGACAAAAAAAGACAAAAATAAATAAAAACAAAAAAACAATGAAAAAAATTTTAAAAAGACAGTAACTACCCAAAAAAGCACCCGGCAACAACAACAACAACAATAACAAAAAAAACACCAAATAATAACCAGAAAAGTGAAAAAGAAAGAAAAGAAAGGAAAAAAGAGGAAAGAAAGAAGAAAAAGAAAAAAATAGGAGGATCATGTTCAGTTGACGAAGTTCCTTAAAAGACATCAGACTTTGATCCAGATATAAATGTAGGCAACAACATTTTTTTTTCACTTTGGAATCAAACTTTATTCCCAGATATCCAAATAACTACCTAAATTGCCAAAGCAACAAATGGATACAAGTTCTTGGTCATTGGAAAAGCTGACCATAAATAAAATAAAATTTTAGGAGTTTAAAGTAGAAGTAAAGATATGAATCTACTCTTTTTGGGTGTGTGGAGTGTTATTCTGTTTTTAAATTTAGATTTTTTACTTTTTTAATTTTATTGTGAGCAAAGTGAATTACCAGTCTTTCATAGTAATATTTAAGGTACATAAGTGACAATGAATCAGGGACATTCCTACTGCCAGTGTTGTCCTCCCTCCACCCTGTTCCCAGTATGCATCCTCTATTTCCCTCCTTGCCCCCCAAACTGCTAGTGTAACTGGTCCCCTCTGTATAAAATGTAGGAGTTCTTATCCCTAACAGATAAGAGAAGAAACTTTTCTTTCAGCCAACTGTTATTTTCTGAATCAGAGGCATCACTCCACAAACACTTATGAGAGTGTCTCACTAAGATTTTTTTAAATCTATGATACGATGTTTTCTTCCTTTAAAACTGAATGAAAGTTTGCCTGAGTAAAGTATTATTGATGAAGTGTTCATTTTCTTGATTTTTTTCACTATATCCCATCATTGCCTTCAGACCTGGAGGAAAGCTTGTGATAAATCTACTTTAAATCTTAAGTTCATTTTCTTGTATGTAAATTCCCTTTCAAATATTTTGCTTTCAGTTTCTAAGTCTATGGATTTTATTATTGTAACTGGGATTTGCCTTGGCGTGCTTTTATTTTGATCTCTTTTACCTGGTACTGTGTCAAGACCCCAACAAGAAAAGCTTTTCAGGCTGATTCCTGCTGTGTGCTTTAGCACATAGGAACATTTTAAATGGCCTCTTATCTGCTCTCTGCTCAGTTCCCTGCTCTGTTCCCTGCTTTGCTCTGTCAGGCAGCCTTGAAGGAGCACAGCAATAAAAATCTCCTGAGGGTACATTACCAAGGTAGGCAGCTTCTGCCCCTGAAGGGCAGAGACAGAGGAGCACAGCACTTTTCTTCATGGCCATGCATATCTTCTAGCCAATGAACCCCACCACATCATGTAGAAAATAAAACACTACTAGAATGACAATGCGGAAACAATGCAGGCCAACACAATGCATAGAGAATGAAGATGGCGGCTCTGAAGACCCCAAAATTGCCAACTACCTACTTAATCTCTCGGATAAGGAAATTAGATAAGAAATATAAAAGAAACTCATAGAAATAAAAGAAAGCATTGTTTGAGCTGAACAAATTACAAATAAGAATCAAGAGGATATAAAAATAAAAATCTGAAAACTCAAACTGAGTCTGAAAACTTTAGTAGACGAAATGAAAACCTCACTGGAAAGCCTCTCCAACATCACCTGAGAACTAAATCAGAGAGCTGAAGATGAGATACATAATAACTTTCTACAACAGAAGAGATTGGAAAAGAACCTTAAGACAAACAATCAGACAATCCAAAAAATATTCAAGAATGTGAACAGATAAAAATAAAAGCCTTTGTAAGACTCAACAGAAACAACATAAGAATTGTTGGAGTCCCAGAGACCCAGAAAGAAATTCTCCAGGAAGAATCAATAGCCAAGGGCTTCATTACAGAGAAACACACAGAAGAGTAGCAGTTGAAAGAGATTTTAAGAAAAGCACCCCAAGTTTCTCCACTATCAAAGCCTTGGTCATTACTGGACAGGAACTTGGTGCCACCACAGACACTGAGTAGATGAGAGGGAAGTGACACCCCATAGACCCTCCTCCTTTTGCAAATCACCATCACTTCAAAGTTGCAGAATAAATCTCCCTTCCTGATCAGGAGAAAAAAAAAGAGGATCTATAGGTACACTCTCTGACCATAATTTTGTGGCAGTACAAACCCCACTGACACTTCAGTTGACACCAGACAGTTCTATATCATATCTCTCTTTGAATATATATGTATATATATAGTCCCAAAATAAAAAAAACCTAACATACTAACCTGCAACCTCTCTGACACTCCTGGATATAACACTCTGAAAACCCAACACATCAACCTACCTATGCAGAGAACAATAGGGAAATTGTGGAAAACACCAGCAACTGGGGACATGGAAAGAATTACTAATAGATTCTCTAATCCCCCCAAAAGGATGAACTTTATAGAAGAGGACCTTAAATCAGCATCCAATCTTAGCAATGAAATTCAAAGAATCACTAATAAAAGAAATTAAGCAATCAATAGATGAGCAATTCATTCAACTCAAAGAGTTTTATCAGAAGATGAGATAGTCCATACAAATGGGAGCTAAGGGAACTAAAACACATGTTAGCAAGCTACAATAGAAATACACAATACAAGCTACAATAGAAGAATCACACACATAGAGGATTGTATGCATGAACTCGAAGATTAAATATTTGCAAGAAACAACAAAGAAATGAGAGACAATAGTTTGGGGAAAATGGGAAGGTACTTGATGAACAAAGACAAAAGAAATTATCTAAGAATTGTAGAAATACCAGAAGGGGAAAAGGAAAAAGGAAATAGCAATTAGTGAAAAAAAAATGGTTGCAGAAAATTTCCCCACTCTCTAAAAAGTGACATCTGCACAAATCAGGAGGCAAAAAGAATTGAGAATAAAATATACCCTAATATAACAACACCAAGACATTTAGTAATCAAAATGGCAAACGTAAAGAGAAAGATGAATTCTTTAAAGCAATAAGGGAGGAAGAAATACCTCAAGTACAAAAGGAGGAACATAAGAATCAAACTCTATCTCCCATCTGAAAAAATTCAGTAAGAAAACAGTAGAATGACATATTTAAGCTACTGAATTAAAAAAACTTCCAATCTACAGTCCACTACCCTGCAAAACAATCATTCATATGGGAGGGAGGACTAAAAACATTCTTAGACAAAAAAGAACTCACACTATTTGTGCTAACCAAACCATCTCTAAAAGAGCTACTCAGAGAAGATCTACACAATCCAAACACACAATTGTCACAAAACTATACAATATAATAGCATAACAACATTCTTTGTCAATAATCTTCTTAAATGTCAATTATTATACCTCCAATTAAAAGACATGGAGTAGAGCAGACATTGAATCAGAAAACAAAACCTGAATATCTGCTGCCTACAAAAAACACACCTAAATGAATAGAATATACACAGGCTTAGAATAAAAGAATGGAAATCATTTATTCAAGCCAAAGAGAGAAAAAAGCTGGGATCACCATCGTTACATCAAGTCAAATAGCATTCATCCTCAAAAAAGTGCTCAAAGACAAAGAGGGTCACTTTTTATTGATCAGAGGAATATTAAACCATAAATACTAACTCTAATCAACATTTATGCACCGAATATAGAGCTAGCAAAATATGTAAAGCATTTGTTTGCAAGCATATGGAAAAATGTGATAATAGAAGAAGATTTCAACACTCCTTTATCACCCTTAGATAGATCCACTAGGCAGAAAAATAGCAAAGACATAAGAGCCCTAAATGAGAAACTAGAAGAATTAGGCCTAATGGACATATACCGGGCCCCACCCTCAGAAAGAATACACGTGGGGCCCGGGAGATAGCATGGAGGTAAGGCATTTGCCTTTCATGCAAAAGGACATCGGTTCGAATCCCGGTGCCCCATATGGTCCCCCGTAGCTGCTGGGAGCGATTTCTGGGCATGGAGCCAGGAGTAACCCCTGAGCACTGCCGGGTGTGACCCAAAAACCAAAGAAAGAATACACATTCATCTCAAGGGCACACTCTAGAATAGACCATGTCTAAGGACATATATCTAACTTGCACAAAATTACTAACATTAGAATTATAAGAAATACCCTATCAGATTACAATGCAACAGAGGTCAAAATTGATTGTAAAAAGTCCAACACCTGGAGATTAGAAACCATGCTGCTTAACAGCAGTTGGATCAAAGAGGTAATCAAGGAAAAAAATAAAGATTCCTTGAGACAAAGACAATAAAGAAACACATTGTAAATATCTGTGGGACACAGCAAAAGCATTAATTAGAGCAAAATTCATAGCAATACAGGCTTACATTAGTAAAGGGGAAAATTACAGAATTAACTGTTTAAAGAAACACCTTAAGGACCTGGAAAAACAGCAGCAAAGAAACCCAAACGGGTAGAAAACAAGAAATAATAAAAACCAGGGCAGACATAAAAAACATAGAAACAAACAAACAAAAAAAAAACAATACAAAGAATCAATGAGACACAGAACTGGTTCTTTGAAAGAATAAACAAGATAGATCAATTGCTGGCAAGACTCACAAAGAAAAAGAGGGAAAACATCCAAAAATTTGGATCACAAACAAAAGGGGAGAGATTACAACAGAGCCTCAAAATTACGATATTATGAGGGTTTATTATGAACAAATACCTTACTTAGTTAAGGTAGAGAACCCAAAGAAATCGACAGGTTTCTGGAAAAGTAGCATCTTCCAAGACTTATTAAGGAGGATGTAGACAGCCTAAATAGGCCGATCACATCCAAGGAAATTGAAACAGTAATCAAGAAACTCCCTGCTGGGGCCCGGGAGATAGCATGGAGGTAAGGCGTTTGCCTTTCATGCAAAAGGTCATCGGTTTGAATCCCCGTGCCCCATATGGTCTCCCCACCCGTGCCTACCAGGAGAAATTTCTGAGCATGGAGCCAGGAGTAACCCCTGACCACTGCCGGGTGTGACCCAAAAACCCAAAAAAAAAGAAAAAAGAAAAAAGAAAAAAAAAAAGAAAAAAAGAAACTCCCTGCTGCCGGCTAGCTTCAGTCCAACAGCACCAGAGAATTTTGATGAATCCACTTCAAGAGAGTGGGATGCATGAAGAGGCTTACAATGAAATATGAATAAATGGTCAAAGCTCACAGGATGCATGTATGGAGAACAGTATTTTGACAAGACTGGTCCAAATTTAATCTCCAAGCTAGGAATATTTAGGGGGTAAAATGTCCGTTATAGTTTGAAAAAAATTGCTCACATTTTGTTTCTTTGCAAAGTACAGAAACTTAATAGTGTACATTGTTTGTTTTTTTAAAACAATACACATGCTCTAGGTGGTTTGTAAATTTAAAATAGAATATAGCTCAGTTAGAAGCCCAGGGGATAAAATGAAGGTACATTTCAAAGTAGTTCCACTCTGGCCTGGTTCTAGGTTTATGTTGATGTAAATTAAGAAATTAGCAAAAACCAGGTTTCTTTTAACAAATTTTCTTTACCTAAAGGAACTGGTTTTTAGCTTTAGGAGCTAAGAGATAAATGATATGCAAAGGGTACAGAATTTATATATATATATATATCAGTTAAGTTTTTTGTAGTAAAGGAAGCAGGTGTCAATTTTATTATCAAAAATTCATTCATTTTCACAAAGAGAGAGAAGACTCAGTGGGCCTATTGGTGAATCTTTCAGTCATCCACACTTCAGGGAAAAGACTTCTCAGTGGGCCTGCTGGTAATATTTCTTCAAGAATTTTTGATCAGCTACCCACGATAAGGATATGAATTTCTTATCAGGGTCTTCTGACTGACTTCTTTTAGAAATATTAATATTCCTATTATGTTAATGCTGTGACAACTCCACAAGAACAGAAGTCCAGAACCAGATGATTTTACAGGTGTATTCTCCCAAACATTCTAAAAAGAATTACTACCATTGATCCTCAGGCTCTTCCAAAACATCAGAAGACAGGATTCCTCCCTAGCTCCATTTTTTTCTTTGTTTTTTGTTTTTGTTTTGTTTTTTTGGTTTTGGTTTTTTGGGTCCACCCGGCTGCGCTCAGGAGTTACTCCTGGCTCTACGCTCAGAAATCACTCCTGGCAGGCTCAGGGGACCATATGGGATGCCGGGGTTCAAACCACCATCCTCTGCATGCAAGGCAAATGCCTTACCTCCATGCTATCTCTCTGGCCCCGTCCCTAACTCCTTTTATGAGGTTAATATCACACTCATTCCTGAATCTCCTTTTATGAGGCTAATATTATACTCATTCCTGAAGCAAAGACACCACAAAGAAAGAAAACTACAGACCAATCTCACTAATGAACATGGATTAAAAATTCTCTTGGGACAATGGTGATGGGAATGATGCACTGGTGATGGGTGGTGCTCTTTACATGACTGAAACCCAAACACAATTATGTATGTAATCAAGGTGTTAAAATAAAAAAAATTCTCAACAAAATCTTAGAAACTTAATTCACAATGCATCAAAAATATTCTACGTCATGACCAAGTGGGTTTCATCCCAGGGATTCAAGTATGGTTCAACATATGCAAATCAATCAACATTATACACCACATCAGTAATCAGAGCCAAAAATCACATGATCATATCAAACGACATAAAGAAAGCACTTGAAAAAATCCAGCACCCATTCATGATGAAAACTCTCAGCAAAATAGTATTGGAAGGAACTTTCCTCAAGATAAATACTGCCATTTATAAAAACGGCCACAGCCAGTATTAGCATTAGCAGCAAATAACTGAAAGCATTTCTAACAAGGTCAGGAACTAGGCAAGGCTGTACACTGTGTCCACTCCTATTAAACATAGTTTTAGAAGTTTTATCAATAACAGTCAGACAAGAAAAGGAAATCAAAGGAATCCGAATAGGAAAAGAGAAAGTCAAACTATCTTTCTGTAGATTATTTATTATATACATCAAAAATTCAAAAGAGTCCACAGTAAAACTCCTAGAAACAATACAGCAAAATAACCAACTACAAAGTCAATATACAAAAGACAATAGCATTCCTCTATACAAATAACAAAACAGAGGATAAAGAGATTAAGGAGTCAATCGCAATTAAATAGTATCCAAAAAATCAAGTATCTAGAAATAAACCTGACAAGATAATTGAAAGACCTATATCATGAAAGCTTCAAAACTCTTGAAAAAGAATTTGAAGAAGACATAAGGAATTGAAAGAACATCCCATGATCATGGGTAGAATAAATGTCATCAAGATGACTATCCTACCTAAATTACTATATAGATTCAATGCAATCCCTATCCAAATTCAGATATCATTTTTAAGGAATTAGAATGCTCAGTTATAAAGTTTCTATTGAACTACAAAAGATACAGGTAGCCAAATTCATACTGAAAAATAAGAAGTTGGGAGGCTTCATTTTACCTAACATGAAGCTTTACTATATAGCCTGTATCAAAAGCTTTACTATGTAGCATGGGTCAAAATAGCATGAACTGGAACAGAGTCCCAGACCAGTGGGTCAGAACAGCATATCCAGTGACATACTCCCAAATATACTGTCAATTAATATTTGATTAAGGAGCTAAGAATTTGAAAAGGAATGAAGACACTTCTTCAACAAATGGTGTTGGAACAACTGGATAACCACCTGTAAAAAATTAAAGATTGATCCATACCTCACATCTTATACAAAAGTCAACTCAAAAGGGTAATTAGAGACTACTTTGAGAAACTTTATGCCACAAAACATGAGAACCTGGAAGAAATGGATACAGTTTAGTCTTATCATCTTACACTGTTGAATCAAAATGATCTAGCATATCTAAACAGACACATTACTATTGAGGAAATTAAAAATGGTAATTAAAAGTCTTCCCAAAAACAAAAACCCAGACCCAGATGTATTCACTATTTAATTCCTTCAAATTATTAAAGAAAAACTACTACTAATCATTTTCAGGCTCTTTCGGGAAATTAAAGAAACAGAAACACTCTCAAATAGTTTTTATGAATGTAATATCACCCTGATACCAAAGTCAGACCTCTGTCTGGAAAAAAAAGAAAACTACAGACAAATATCCCTGATGAACACAGATGTAAAAGTCTGCAATAAAGTTCTGGTAAATAGTATTCAACCTTTCATCAAGGAGGTCATACATAATGACCATGTAGTTTTCATTACAGGAATGCAAGGATGGTTCAACATACATAAACCAAACAACATAATACACCGTATTGAAAAAAGAAGAAATATAAACCATCTGATCCCATTAATAGATGCAGAGAAAGCAGTCAATAAGTTTCAACATCCATTCATGATAAAAACTCACAACAAGATGGAAATGGAATAAATATAGTTTATAGATAGATAGATAGATAGATAGATAGATAGATAGATAGATAGATAGATATATCTACAATATAGTCAAAACCATCTACCAATGGCAAATGGTACCAATCCCAAAGCCATGGCAAATATTATTTTCAAAGAGGATAAATTAAAGTCTTTCTTCTAAAATCTATCACAAGCCTCTCACCACTCCTATTCAACATAGTGGTTTTTTGCCATAGTTATTAGGCAAGAAAAATATATCAAGGAATCCAGATAGGAAAGGAAGAAGTCAAGTTCTCACCAAATCCAAACCCAACTACAACAGAATCAATACCCAATCTACAACAGGCTAGACACAGACCGGACTAGCAGCCCAGGAGACTTTAAATGAGGGGTGATATGGGATGCATGCTGGGAACAGGGTTGAAGGGAGAACAATATTGGTGGTGGGAATGCCCCTGATTCAGTGTCACTATGTACCTGAAATACTACTTAAATGACTTGTAATCCACTTTGGTCAAAATAAAGTTATTAATATAAAAAAAAAGAAGTCAAGTTCTCACTGTTTGCAGATAACATGATACTATATTTAGAAAACCCTAAAGACACTATCGAAGAAGCTTCTAGAAATAATAGGTTTATAAGGCAAACTGGCAGGCTACAAAATTAGCATGAAAAAAATCAATGGCCATACTATACAGAAAAATGATAGAGACAAAATGAACATTAAAAAGCAATCAAAAAAGAAAAAAAGCAATCACATTCATGTTAGTGCCACACAAACTCAATACCTTGGAGTCAACTTAACTAAAAAGGTGAAGGACCTAAACAAAGAAAACCACAAAACAGTACTGCAAGAAATAAAAGAGGAAACAAGAAAATGAAGACACATACAATGTTCATGGGTTGGCAGAATTAATATCATTAAAATGGCATTATTCCCCAAGGAATTGTACAGATTTAATGCAATTTTTCTAAGGATACCAAAGACATTCTTCAAATAAGTGGATCATACACTTCTGAAATTCATTTGAAACAAAAAACACCCACAAATAACTAAAGCAACACTTGGGAAAAAGAATATGAGGGGCATCACTTTCCCCACCTTTAAATTGTACTACACGGCAATAGTTATTAAACCAGCAAAGTATTGGAATAAAGACAGACCCTCAGAGAAGTGGAATTAAGAGGATATTTCCCAGACATACAATCAATTAATCTTTGACAAAAGATCAGGGAATGCAAAATGAAGCAAGGAAGTCTCGTTAACAAGTGGTTCTGGGACAAATGGTCAGCCAAATGCAAAAAACACGAACTCAATTCTCCATCTACCACCATGCATAGAAGTCAAATTCAAATGGATTAGGATTAAAGACTTTGATATCAGACCCAGAATCATAAGGAATGCAGAAAAACACATAGGTGAAACATTCAATGACATTGATACTAAAAGTTCAAGGAGGAAATAACACTGTCCAAACAAGTGGAAACAGAGATAAATAAATATAAATATATTAACCTGAGAAGCTTCTGCACCTCAAAGGAAATAGTGATTGGGATACAAAGACCACCCACAGAATGGGAGAAACTAT
Organism: Crocidura indochinensis; assembly: GCA_004027635.1. Lineage (NCBI taxonomy): Eukaryota > Metazoa > Chordata > Mammalia > Eulipotyphla > Soricidae > Crocidura > Crocidura indochinensis. The sequence goes on along the minus strand of PVKC010004999.1, from coordinate 1,388 downwards.
TCACATAATACCCATCAGATAATAGACTAATATCTAAGATATACAAGGTACTGACAGAACTAAACAAGAAAAAGACATCTAACCCCATCAAAAAATGGGGGGGGGGAGAAATGAACATATAATTTCTCAAAGAATAACTACTAATGGCCAAAAGACACATGAAAAAATTGCTCCACATCACTAATCATCAGGGAGAAACGAATCAAGACAACAATGAGATACCATCTCACCCACAGAGACTGGTACACATCACAAAACTCAGGAACAATCTTGCTGGTGGGGATGTAGGGAGAAAAGAACTCTCATTCATTGCTGGTGGGAATACCATCTTGTTGAGTCTTTATGGAAAACAGTATGAAGAGCTTCCATATGATCCAGCTATACCATTTCTTGGAATACACCCTAGGAACACACAAAACACACACACACACACACACACACACACACAAAATAAAAATTCCCTCTGCATACATATATATATATGTCAGCACTATATTACAATAACCAGAATCTGGAAACATCCCAGATGCTCAAAACAGATGAGTAGTTAAAGAAACTGTGTACATATACACAATGGAATACTATGCAGTCACCAAGAAAAAAAGAAGTCATGAAATCTTCCTATACAGTGATGGACATTCAAACTATTATGCTGAGTGAAATAAGTTAAAGGAAGAGAGATAGACACAGAACAGTCACTCATTTATGGGTTTACAGAAAAATAAAACCTCTACTGGGGGAACTGTGGACTGAGGGGACTCTCTGTGCTGCTGTCTTTTCTGAATTCTTGGAGCTCTCCCCAAAGACCAGAGCCCTGGGAAGTGAATCCAGAGGTTGCTGCAAGCTGGGGCTGCCAGCTGACTAATCAGTGAGTAAGAACCAGCTGGCTGAGGTGATTCCCAATTGGAGAGCTGGTTGCTCCTCCTATGGGAGACTTCGCCCTACTGCGCTTTACTGGGGGAACTGTGGACTGAGGGGACTCTCTTTCTGTGCTGCTGTCTTTTCTAACCAATAAACCCCATCACAACACGCAGGAAAAACCACACTACTGGCGTGACAATGCGAAAAGCTCGTAGGCAAACACTATGCACCGAGAATGATGGTTTGGATGACCTTAAAAATCACATCCCTCTGTTTAATCTCTCAGATAAGGAATTTAAAATAGAAATATGGAATATGTTTGTAAAACTCCAAGAAAGCATAGATCGATCAGAACAGAACACAAAGACAGAACTCAAAAAACTCCAATAAAGCATAGATCGATCAGAACAGAACACAAAGACAGAACTCAAAAAACTCCAAACTGAAATAGCAGGCTTGAATAACACTGTAGCTCTACTGAAAACCTCAGTGGATGCCCTCGACACCAGGGTATCAGCAGATGAAGA
>PVKC010004998.1:0-34288 GCA_004027635.1 Crocidura indochinensis | reverse complement strand
TTTTTTGGCTTCCCTGGATAGGCACAACACTACAAAGGCAGCTGGGTCCCCTGGCCCTTGCATCCTTGTAGCTTTGCAGCATTTGCACTCAAGCAAGCCATGAAATTAGTTTTTGACTCTTTTTTTTTTTTGGTTTTTGGGTCACACCCGGCAGTGCTCAGGGGTTACTCCTGGCTCCATGCTCAGAAATTGCTCCTGGCAGGCATGGGGGACCATATGGGGCACCGGGATTCGAACCGATGACCTTTTGCATGAGAGGCAAACGCCTTACCTCTAATGCTATCTCCCGGGCCCCAGTTTTGACTCATTTTTGTCTAGCTGTAAGAAGGTCAAGGTGACTCCAACAGAACTTATGGCTTCATGATAGATAGGCAGTCTAGCTAGCACTGAAGGACAGGTCTTTCTCCAGACCCACTCCAACTTCCACCAAAGCTCATGTTTTGCTACCTTCTCTGTCTTCTATCTATTTGTCTGACCACTTATACTACTTAAATTCTGTGCGCTAAGGAATTTTGTTTGTCTATTAAGAAATCCAAAGGACCTTGCATCCTTTAGTGACAGGGAAAGAGTCCAGTTTAAAATTTTCAGTATAGGAAATAAGATAAGATGGGCAACTTGTTCCCCATCCTTATAGATGGAGCTGTTTGTGTAACTGGATGGAGTGCTATAAAATTTCTTGGATATTTGTATATTTTCTTAAACTATGTTTAGATAAGTTTGAATTGGCTGTGATTAACTGATGAAACAATGCCAATGGACAGTAGAATATTTATTGTATCACATTTCTCCACAACTCCAAAAAATACAGGCATATATAAATTTCAGATTTAGAGTCTTCTCCCTTTGCTACTATTTCAGGAATCTTGCCAGATGGATGTGTTAAGTTTCCAGACCAATGGCTGAAATTGGAACCATTGTTTTCCTTTGAGATTGTTTTTGAGACTCTTGAATTCTTGGAGCTAGGGATTCAAAAATATATCCTCTATGCTGTTCACAGTTTGTGTGTTCCAAGATCCAAGATGATTCAGTCACAAATTAGAAACCAACACCTCCTTCCCTCTCCAACTCTCTCCGAGGCAGTCCTGAAACCAAGAACAATAGCAATTCTCAGAAATCTTGATTTAATATTTACCATTCCATAAACTTTTAACCCTGGGAGAAAACTGAGAAACCACCTGATGAAATCCAGTTACTTAGCTGCTTAGCAAAATAATGGCAGCATATTTTTGTGCAATGTAACTATATTAAAGCATACTGTATATAATACAACTTGAACTTAAGAAAAGGCAGGGTTGGAGAGATAGCATAGCGGTAGTGTTTGCCTTGCACACAGCCAATCCAGAACGAGCAGTGGTTCGAATCCCAGTGTTCCATATGGTCCCCCAAGCCAGGAGCGATTTCTGAGCTCATAGCCAAGAGTAACCCCTGTCACTTGGTGTGACCCAAAACCCAAAAAATAAAAAGAAGAAAAAATAATTAAGGCACGAAAACAAGAAATGAATGACATCCTGAAGAGAAGGCCTATACAAAGTCTTTTTTAATGTAGGAATTATAGAACTGAGACAAGAATAGCAAAGATTAAAGCATGAATTCAAAACCAAGGGAAAGTCCCAATTTTATATTAAGTTTTAGAAGTAGTTTTTACATTCAGAACAATTTGGATAGAATAGGAAGTAGAATCTGGCATAAAAGTACCACTCCCCTTATTAAAAACTTTGTAACAGAACTGTAAGAGGAGAAAAAGTACAATTTTGCTAATATGTCAGATTTGGAGAGAAAGAATTAAACATCCAAAAGGAAATTGAGAAACTATACATCCTGTTGTAGAAGCATTTTTCCCTTGTGTTAGTATTGAAAAAATTTTGTTTTTCTAAAATCTGACCTGAAATTGCTGCCAGTTTCTCATTTGACCTCTGGCAATGTAGAGTATGAGATAAGTGGAGAACTAATTTCTTAGAATCCTTGAGTTGATCTAGAAGCAACAAACAGATTGAAAGAAATGAGTAGAAATAGGTAGTGAGTAGAAATCAGTACATGCCTGACCCAAGTAAAAAAAATCTCTGAAAAACAGGGAAAGACGCTTTTTAGAGCCGGACAGTCAAAGATGGAGGGTGACCAAGACCAACGGTATTTTTTTCATGACAGAGAAACTGAATCACCCAATACTTTGGTTTAGTTATCAAGTTACTTCCAAAAATTATAGCAAAAGTGAACAAAGACAAAATTCTCTAATTGTGGTTGCACAAAGCCTCATACTCTTTATACACTTGCATGTCAATAGTGGAAAAATAGGAATATCTAGTATTCCGGATTATTTTCCAAGGAAAAGATTTAGACAGTATTTAGGGCAGCAAAAGAAATCCACACACATTCAGGAAAAGAGCAGTTTCAGATACATAGTTTTGTTAAAACACAAATGAAAAAATAATCCCTCTAACAAGAAACCACAATAAGAATGAACAAAAACAAGTGCACAGTTCAATGAGGTATAAAATATGGATTTTGAAAGAAGACACACAAAAGAAAGCAAAACAACTATTTTGTATTGTCAAAGAAAATTAGACTTTATGCAATGAAAAATATATTAATAATTACAATTCCAATTAAAATGGAAAAATCCAGTAACTATAAGTAAAGGAGTTAAAATCAAGTATTAGACTCCAACACAAAAATTAATCTTTGGGATTGGAGAGATAGCACAGCAGATATAGTGTTTGCCTTGCAACTAGGGTTCAATCCCTGGCATGCCATATGTTTCCCTAAGCCTCCTAGGAGCAATTTCTGAGCACAGAGCCAGGAGTAATCCCTGAGCACCACTGGGTGTGGCCCAAAAGCCACCAAAAATTGATATTTGAAAATATTGTCAAAGGTAAATACAGTATTGAGAAAATAATATAATAAAGTATATAGAGGAAAAAGAGAGAGAAAGAATATTCACCAATACGCTAGCAAGAGCATACATGGAAAGAATATATGTGACATTTAAAGAAAGGATTAGAGCTTTAAATGGAATAAAAATGCAGTACAAGACCTAAGAGAAGATAAAATTTCAAATTTGAAGGAATGACTTACTTTAAGTCATCCAGTTTAAGGAAACAATGCAGAGCAAAAATCCCTCAAATGCCCAATGATGTTATTGGATTTCAAAGAAGACTTACTTAGGCTACACAAACTAAATTGAATTTAAAAGAAAAAGTACCATTTAAAGCCTACAAAATGAAGTTACCTAACTAAGTTGATTCAGAATTCAAAAAAATAATTGTCCAAGAAACAAGAATCTTATACCTAAATTTCTTCTAATGTTCAAGAAATAGCAAAAAGTTGTTTTAAAGGTCTTAAATATTTTACTGATGTACTTTTTCTAAAAATATTGACAATAAAATGTAGAAGGATGCTATTTAAGAATAGTAAAAGTAATAATGGGGGACTCTGAGTATCAAAGTTTGAATTGTGCATTAAATAATAAATGTATAATTATTCTGATAGAATTGTGTGAATTATATCACAATGACTTGTAAGTGCTATTTTATAATAATTACAAAGAAATGTTAAAATTAAAAACAATAATAACAGTATCTTAAAAACAACACTGCCATCGATTGGGGGGAAATCATGAATGACCCTGGATAACTATATGTCACTATTGATTACATCATGTAGGGTAGAGTTGATTATCAGATTTGAGCTGCAAAATATAGTTCAATATAATTTAAATCTATTGATATAAAAGCCCAAATAAATAATAGAATTTGTAATTTTATATTATTTTGTTAAATATGTATTGAGTTTCTATTATCTTTATATTATAATTCTGTAACAAAATATATCAGATAAATTTTTCTCCTTAATGGATCTTACATTCTATTGCATAATCATGAGAATTATATGCCAAGAAAGCAACTATGGGTTAATTCTATGGCATATATTAATGTAACTCAAAATCGTATAGAATCTCTGCTTCTATAGATCAGAAGTTTAGAAATCATCAGTGGGACAAACTGTAAAAGTACTACATTGCTAGGAAGAGAAGGCATAGAGCAAACCTCTGCCCAAAGACCTAAATTGTGAATAGAAGAAGTGATAACTTTCTGGAGCAAAGATTTGCTTTGAAATCTCCATGAAAACCAATGCCAAGAACCATTGTGTGAGCTAGAAAACCTGTACAATAACTGAAAAACTTAGAAGCAATTTTATAATTCAAATTCTGAGGCATAACCTTAGTAAAAGACTTTGACCCTAATTTGACTTAAGATCATCATATGACTAAAGACCTATATTTTACCAGATATATCAAGTTAGTCTAACAAGTAAAATAAAAGTGGGTTTGCTAAAAGACAAAAAAAAATAATAATAATAATTTGAAGGCATAGAGAATACTCTAGAACCAGACAAGCCTTGGTTTGATACAATTTTGGGCTGGAACATTTTTTTAAAACTATGATTAATAAGTTAAGGATTCCTTTAGGTAATTAGAAAGCATGCAAGAGGGGCCCGGGAGATAGCATGGAGGTAGGGCATTTGCCTTTCATGCAAAAGGTCATCGGTTCGAATCCCGGTGCCCCATATGGTCCCCCGTGCCTGCCAGGAGCAATTTCTGAGCATGGAGCCAGGAGTAACCCCTGAGCACTGCCGGGTGTGACCCAAAAACCAAAAAAAAAAAAAAAAAAAAAGCATGCAAGAAAAGATGAGCAATGTAAGAAAAGATATGAAAGTTCTAGGAAAGAATAAAATTCCATTTTAGAAATAAAAATATAAATAGAAATTAGTTTTTTTTTATCTTGTTGGGTTCATTTAGTAAATTTCGAACTCAGGACAAATATATCTCAGGAGGACATCTTAATAGGAACCTTCAAACTGGAAGAGCAAAATTTCAAGCTGGTGGGAGTAATGTAGGAGGCAGGAAGCAATATCCAAGAACTATGGAATAGCTATAAAAGATATAACATGCAAGTAATGGGAGGGCCATAAAAGGATAAAAATAAAGAAAGGAAATGAAGAAATATTTCAAACAGTAGCAATAGGAAATTTCACAAAAAAATTAAAGATATAATATGCAAGTAATGGGAGTGCCATAAAAGGATAAAAATAAAAAAAGGAAAAGAAGAAATATTTCAAACAGTAGCAATTGGAAATTTCTTTTTTTCTTTTTCTTTTTTTTTTTTTGGTCCACACCTGGTGACGCTCAGGGGTTACTCCTGGCTATTCGCTCAGAAGTCGCTCCTGGCAGGCACGGAGGACCATATGGGGAACCGGGGGATCTAACCGCGGTCCATCCTAGGTTAGCGCAGGCACCTTACCTCCAGCGCCACCGCCCGGCCCCGCAATTGGAAATTTCACAAAAAATTTTAGACCACAGATTCAGGAAGCTTAAAGACCTTCAAGAAGGTGCTCACTTCAGCAGCACATATACTAAAATTGGAACGATACAGAGAAGATTAGCATGGCCCCTGCGCAAGGATGACACGCAAATTCGTGAAACGTTCCATATTAAAAAAAAAAAGACCTTCAAGAAGATAAAAGTCAATTTTCTCTAGCACATTTAATTTTTTTAATTATAAAAAGTTATCAAAGAAAAAAAAGAAAAGAATTTCAAGAGCAATCAAAGGAAAAATACTTACCTCTTGAAAAATTAAGGTAAGAAATACACCAAACTACATAAGAAGAAATTAGTAAAATATTTAAGGTGATGAGGGAAAAAAAACAACCAAGTAAACAAAACAGTAGAATTATCATCCAGACAAGAAATACAAGTTTTCTCAGACAAATGAAAATTGAGAGCATTTATTGCTTGCAAACTTACATTGTGAAAAATGTTAAAAGAAGTTTTTTAGTGAGAAGAAATAATATATGTCAAAAACTTGGATCTACGTTAAAAAAGACATCAAAGATGAATTAAATGAAAATAAGCTAAGGCTTTCTTTTAAAAACATCTTTAATTTTAGTCACCGCATTTTACAATACTGTTAATAACAGGGTTTCATGTGTATAATATTAGTTCCAACACCACACCTTCCAGCAGTTTCTGATTCCCTTCATCATTATCTCAGTGTTTTCCCCTAACTTTAATTCCTCACCTCTGACCCCTTGCAAAATTTTTAATTTTTAGTTGATAAAATAGATGCTTTAAAGCTTACAATAATAATATGATATAAGAGAGATAGTGTAATTGTTAAAACACTCACCTTACAAAGGGCCTACCTAGGTTTGATTCCCAGCATCCCATAAGTTTCTCCAACCCCTACCTGGAGTGATCCCTGACCGCAGAGACAAGAATGATCTTTGAGTAGTGCAGGTGTGAATCCAAAAAAAGTTAAATTAAAACAATTATAATAAAAATAATCCACTTTATTATGCTGCTTGCCTATAAATTGAATGAAACTTACAAACAAAATGGGAAAAAGGGGGAAATTAAGATTATTCTACTCAGATTACAATGAGATATTGCTTAGTATTGAAAGTAGATTTGGATTGTTGTACCTGTACATGGCAAACTAAGACAAAAACAGAAAAAAAAATCCTTAAATAAATGAAATAGTACTTATAGGCTTAAAAGTGAATGGAATTTTACAGAATGTTCAATAACAAATATAGAAAGATAATAGAGGACATAAAAGGGACAAAGAATAAAGACAAAAAAAACGTTTGGTTAAAAGAGTAGATATTGGATCAGAGATACTACAGCAAGAAGGTTGCTTGCACTGCTAGCTCTTAACCTGGGTCTGATCTCCAGCTCTACATAAGACTTTCTGAATACATTTGGGCGTTCTGGCTGAGAAAAGAGACACAAGTAAGTCAGAAACGTCATCACTAGGTGTGTCCCCCAAATTTAAAAAATATAAAAAAGAATAGATTTTATCTTATTTTATTTATTTATTTTGTTTTGGGGCCACACCTGGCAGCACTCAGGGATTACTATTGGCTCTGCACTCAGAAATCACTCCTGGCAGACTCAGGGGACTATATGGGATGGTGGGGATAAAACTCGGGTCCGTACCGAGCAAGGCAAGCTCCCTACCATTGTTCTATCACTCTGGCCCCTAATCTAACTATATGTATGCCTCAAATATTAATAATCTAAATTTAATAATTAAAAGAGATTATCAGACTTGATAAAATACAAAGTCCATGTATATGGTTCCTATATAAAATCCACTTCAACTCTAAGACAATACCATAAAAGCAAATGAATAGAAACAATATAATGAAAATACTAGGTCCCAAAAAAGTGGGAATAGGGGCTGAAGAGATAGTGCAGCAGTAGGGCTTTTGCCTTGCATGTAGCCAACCCAGGACGGACCCCAGTTTGATTTCTGGCATCCCAAATGGTCACTCGAGTCAGCCTGGAGTGATTTTTGATCACAGAGTCAGGAATAACACCTGAGTTCAGCTGGGTGTGACCCCCAAAATTCCCCCCAAAAGTGAGAATAACTATTAATATTTAACATAGACTTCAAGCAAGGAAAATTTTCAATGAAAAAAAAGGCATTATATAATCATAAAAGAGGTCATTATCTAAGACTTAATGTTATTTAACATTAGATCATTAAACTACATGAGGCAAAATTGAAAAAAATGTATGAAACAGTAGAATTACTATAATTTGGAGATTTTAGTACCCCTCCATGAGAATCCTAACAAAGCAAAACTACTACAAATAATAATTTCACATATTCTTCTCTTAATAGATTCATTAAAACTTTATAAAACCCAACTTATTCTAAATTATAAAACTCTTACAATAACATATTTAGTTCAACAGAGCACAAAGTACATTCCATTTTTATACATGAGAATAATAAATGTGATTAATTGCGAAACACTAAAAACAGTCCAATTAATATTAGCAAGAAAATAAAGATACTTTCTGAAGTTGGAAATACACTGGTCCTTCAAAAATGGCTGTTAATTAGAAATTGTGCATATGTTAGGTTGCAGGGCAAAGAGGAACAAAATTTGAAGACAGAACTTATGCTGATATTAGCATACAAAGATTATTTTGACTTAGTCATGTGGACCCAAGTGTCCTTTAAAGTATAGTATTGAGCCAGAGAAAGAAATAGTTATAGAAGAAAGCCAAAAAGTATGAATTAACTCTGAAGATGGTAGAAGATTCATGAGCCAAGGAATGTGGAACATTCAAGAAATTAGAACAACAACAGGATTTGTATTCGCCAATACCTGAAAACAACTCAAGGGTCCAATAATAGATGACAGGATAGAAAAACAACTATGGTACATATGCACAATGGCATACTACCTTCTTTATGAAAAGATTAAATCATTCGCACATATAGGATATTTACAAAAAAATAGCAAAACAATAACAAATGCTGAAATTAAAAACAGAAATTGAGTGGCTGGAGGGATAGTACAGCAGAAAGGCGTTTGCCTTGCATGCAGCCAACCCAGAACAGATCCCAGTTCAAATCCTGGCGTCCCATATGGTCCCCTGAGCTTGCCAGGAACAACTTTTGACTGCAGAGCCAGGAGTTTCGTCCAGGTGCCTCTGGGTGTGACCCAAAACTCACTCCAAAAAGCAGAAATTGAAAACTGGTCCTCAGTAAACTTACCATAGGGGATGGGAGGAGGTACACTGGGACAATAGTGGGAGAAGTGGACACTGGTGGAGGGTTTGGCACTATGATATTTTATTTAAGAAATCATGCTAATAATTGTTTTGTAAGTATTGTGTCCTAAAATAAAATTAAAAGTCAAAAGAAACTATAACAATAATAAAAAAGACTTTTTGGTGCTTACAAGAAACACACCTAAATAATCATAATCATTAAAATATAAATTTATAAAACAAAAATAAAAAATATTAATTTAGGGGGCCGGGCGGTAGCGCTGGAGATAAGGTGCCTGCGCTAACCTAGGACGGACCACGGTTCGATCCCCCGGTTCCCCATATGGTCCCCCATGCCTGCCAGGAGCGACTTCTGAGCGAATAGCCAGGAGTAACCCCTGAGCGTCACCGGGTGTGGCCCAAAACCAAAAAAATATATATATTAATTTATTATTTAGGTATAATTGGGAAAATTAATTTAGGCAGGCTCATTGAAGACTTGTTATTTATGGTGAAATAATGGAAATATCAAATTATAACAAAGAGTTGCATATATAAATGAAATCTATTAATGTTTGGAAGTTGGAGATACAGTATAGATGTCAAGATGGTTATCTTGCATTCTGCCAAATCCATATGGAATCCCCAGCACCACAATAGTTTTTCAGTCACTGCCACACAACCCTGAGCACACAACCAGGAGTGAATTCTGAGCACATAGTCAGAAGTAAGTCCTGAGCACATAGCCAGGAGTAATTTCTAAATATCATCTAGTGATTTAAAAAACAAATATCTTTACCTTAGAATATAAATGAAAGATAATTATAAACTTTAGTTCTATTTTGTTATTCCTAAAATTCCATTAAATCATATCATCCTTAACAAAACCTGAAGGCCTACATATTTTTGTGTGAAATGTAAAGATTTGATATTGAGGGGACAAAAAAAAAGCTTAATGATATTTTTCTCTGGATAGTGATTGGTGGTGTTGCTGTTTAAAATATTTGTTATGGGACCGGGAGAGATAGCACAGCAGCATTTGCCTTGCAAGCAGCCGATCCAGGACCAAAGGTGATTGGTTCGAATCACAGCATCCCATATGGTCCCCGTGCCTGCCAGGAGCTATTTCTGAGCAAATAGTCAGGAGTAACCCCTGAGCACTGACAGGTGTGGCCGAAAAACCAAATCCCCCCAAAAAATTCGTTATGCATTTTGTTTTTATTTTGGGGCACAGTGGTGATGTTAAAGGGTTACCCCCTGGCTCTGCACTCAAGGAATTACTCTTGACAGTTCTCAGGTGACCATAGGGGATGCCAGTTAACAAACCCAGATCAGCAACATGCAAGGCAAGCACCTCACCTGCTGTATTCTGGATCCTTGCTATAATTTTTACATCTTATTTATTTTTTGATTTCCTACAATGTAGTTTAACTTAGTGTATATATGTGTATATATATATATATAACCTCCTTGTTGAATATTTGAAAATAAAAAAATTTCTTTACATGCTTAATTTAAAATTATTTGATGAATAAAAATTTTTACTTACTAGAAGCTACCTTATCAAAAAAAATGTTCATTTTCTCTAACTGATTTTGTGTTATGCAAAGATTTGAAAGTAGAATAATTGTTCCAAGTTATGAATGTATAGGGGCTGGAGCGATAGTACAGCAGTAGGGCATTTGCCTTGCACACAGTTGACCTGGGACAACCCCAGGTTTGATTCCCTGCATCTCATGGTCTCTCATGCCTGCCAGGGGCAATTTCTGAGCACAGAGCCAGGAGTAACCTCTGAGCGCTGCAGATGTGGCCCAAAAACCAAAAAAAAAAAAAAAAAAAGAATAGTTATGAATTATACTTTGAGTTTATGATTCAGAATTATTTTTCCCTAAATTTTTTTATAATATTATGGTGGAATAACCATTCTTTTTGTGGCCCTAATGTAATCACAAAATGATTTAGTAATTCAGTAATATAATATTACAATCCATAATGTGACTTATTAAAACATTTATCAGAATTAAATATAGTATTAATGATTAAAACATTTCTGTTAACTTATGTTATAGTCCGTATGTTTCAAAATAAAGTGATTTGAAGAGACTCAGACAGTGAGTTAATGACAATCCTCAAATTTAACTGAAGCTATAATTTGCAAGTAACTCTCTGATGTGTTTCTCTTGAAGTGTAGAGATGTTTAAGAGCCTCATGAGGAGGGAGTGTCCAAGAAGACAAATTTCAACCAGACTAGCTCTGTTTTAGTCATTTAATCTATTGGGCTTCCAGCCAAGTTTGAAAATCAATCTACTAGATCACATTATTCCTGCATAGTAATTTTCTCTATAAACCATACCCACCAGAGATCCATCTAGGACATTTTAAGACTGAAGACTATTGTTCTAATAGGTTTACACGTGATTTCTACAAATTCAGCCTAAGTTTTTAGGCTAGTTTGCCAGAGCATATGATTAAGATGCCTTTTAAAATTCTTTTTAATTAAACTGTTGGAGATAATTTGATTCTGAATATGCTACATTACATAGATCTTTAAGGACCATATCTTTCAGCTATTTTACTTGCTTACTTTTTTGTTTTGTTTTGTTTTTTGTTTTGGGGCCACACCAGGTGATGCTCAGGGGTTACTGTCAGCAATCGCTCCTGGCTATGGGACCATATGAATGCCAGGGATCTAACCTAGGTCCATCCTGGGTCAGCTGCATGCAAGGCAAACGCCCTACCGCTGTACTCTTGCTCCGGTTCCTGCAAGACTTAATTTTGAGAGAACAATAAGTATAAACAAAAGGTACTGACCAAGGAACTGTTTGGCTCACTTTTTGTTGTTGTTGTTGCTGAGGTTGTTAATGAAGTCATTGATAAAATGCTACTTCATTTTTAGAAAACATGACCCGGGAACCTAAAGGACACAAAAACATACATATGACCATTCTATACTTAATTATCAGCTTTACCCCTAAATAACTGTAAATTCCCAACTACTGAAAGTGTTAAACCAATGACTATAAGTTTTGGATGCAAATGAGTTTTTGTTTATGTAGTATCCCTCTGAAATTATGATATTATAATCTAGTGTTCATATTTCTATTTAAGAAGCAAAGTTAGTCATAACATATAGAAGAAATAAATTTCTTATTTATTGTACCTAACGAAGTACCAACAGCAAGTATTCATACAATGTTGTAAACAGTAGTATTTGATTAAGTAGTATTATATTAATACCAAGAAAACTTTTAAAAAATTTCAAGTTTTATTTGGAAGGCAAACTCATATCCCAAATTTTCTATTGTGTAATAAGGACTATAAGTAACAATAAAAACAATTAAAATTTAGAAAACTTAGAGCAAATAAATTATTAGAAATATGCAATATATAGACTGAATTATGAATAAATCCATAATCTAAATAGATTAATAGTAACAAGGGAAATGAATATATGATCTCAATCTTCCAACAAAAAAAATCGAAACCAATATACCTGATAAATATGTATTCAAAACACTTTAGCAAAATTTTAGCAAACCAAATTTAAATAAAACATCAGAAGAATCATATGCCATGATAAATAGGAATTTATATCAAGTATGTAATATCCATAATTAATGTTGTATATCACATTAAAATTTTAAAGTAAAATACAGTAGTTTTTACATGTATAGATAAAACATAGGTAAAATTTAATCTTTTATCATGATAAAGACTTTCAATAAACAGTATAAAAGAAAGGTGGATAACAGTATAATTACTATATCTGACCAACAGCTAACATCATATTCTCCGCTGAAGAGATTATGCCAGAGGACAACTGAGAATTTCTCCTAAGATCAGAAACATGGTAAAGATGCCTCCTATCACTACTTTCATTATTATGGGATTGGGCATCCTATTTTACACAGGAGTAAAAAAGACATATTTATTATAAGAAAGAAACAAAATACTCTATAGATTGCATGTTATATATAAAAATTCCCAATGAATGCAAAAATGTTAAACTCAAAAGCAAAATTCATATAAAGTTATAGGGTACAATATCAGTAGTAGGAAATCAATTAATCAGTAAAAATAAATTTCCATATACTAACAATGAATTAGAAAGAGAAGTTAAGAAATAGCCCCACTTATGAGTTATATTTTAAAATATCTAGAAACAAATTTAATAAACTAGATGAAAGACATGTATACTGAAAACTGTAAGACATTGATGAACAGAATTGAAGATATTTCATTTTAGTGATGCATTAGCTTTTTGTTGTTGCTTTGGGGCTAAACCCAGCAGTGTTCAGGACTTGGTCTTGGCTCTGTGCAGGGATAACTCCTGGCAAGTTCAGAGACCTTATAGAGGACTCGGGATTGAAACTGGGTTGGCTGAATGCAAGGCAAATGCTCTACCTTCTATACTATAACTTTGGCCTTAAATGTATCAATATAAAAATATTTTATTGCCCCAAACTATCTATTAATTTAACACAATTCAAAAGTTCAGTGGTATTTATTACAAAAATAAATTCTCAAAATCTTGAAATTTATAAACAACCATTTGAAACTACCTGGTCAAACATTCAAACTGAAGGCTTGATATTTCCTGCCTTCAAACCACATTGCAAAGTTATGTAAGTCATAAAAACAGACATATAAACAAGTAGAATCGACTAGAAAACACAGAAATAAACGTACGCATCACCTTGAATGATTAATTTTCCAGAAGAAAAGATGGTGAATATGCTCCTTATTAGACTTGAAAATGTTTCTAAACAAACAATAAATGTAGGTGACAAAATAAAACAAATAGGCAAACATTAAACTAAACAAAATTAAGCTGAAAAGATTCTTCACAATAAAAGGGAAACCAACAATATGAGAAGACTGTGCATGGAATGCTAGAAAATATTAGCAAATCATAAGTTTAATAAGGCATTAATACCCCAATATAAAACTCCAATCACAAAGTGAGTAAGTCTATTAAAAAAAACAGCAGAGGAACTAGAGAGATAGGGATTGCCTTGTATTTGGCCAACCTAGGTTTAATCAACACCATCACAGAAGTTTCCCCAAGCACCACCAGGAGCACAGAGCACAGACATGGGTATGGCTCCCAAACAAAAATAAATAACACAGAATAGACTATTTTCCAAATAAGTCATACAAATGAACAAAGTATATGCAAAGATACTTAATAATACTAATTATCAAGGAAATGCAAATAAAACCACAGTGAGATATCACTTCACACCAACTAGAATGGCTGTCAGAAAAAAGATGAGATGACAAGTTGGTAATGATATCAAGAAAGGAAATTCTGTATACCCCTGGTGATAATGTAAATTTATGTAACCACTATGGAAAATAATCTAATAGTTCTTTAAAATAGTAAAAATAGCACTACCATATGATAACAGAAGTCTCATTTTTGAGTAAAACTCTAAAACATAATCTCCAAGACAGATTTGCTTTCCATGTTCGTTGCAGCATTACTCACAATGACCCAGATAGGAAAGTGTAACGCAATGAGTGAATGTCTATAAGTGTGATATGCATATGTGTGATAGGATAGTTACCACCACAAGAAAGAAGAAAATTCTTGCTTTTGCCACAACATGAATGTAATTTGAGGGCAAATAATTGTGTCAGGAAAAGGCAAATGCTGCTTGGCAATTCTTATATATGTACAATCTAAAGACAAAATATCAAAATCATAAAAACAATGTAGAAAAAGTGATCATCAGGGTCTGGATCTTAGAGGAAAAAGGGAGAAGCTTGTAACAGGGTACAAAATTCAATATTTACTCTTTGAAGTAAAAAGAAACACAGTGACTATAGTTGGTAAATCTTTTTTTTTCTTTTGGTTTTTGGGCCACACCCGGTGACGCTCAGGGGCTACTCCTGGCTATGCGCTCAGAAGTCGCTCCTGGCTTGGGGGACCATGTGGGAAACCGGGGAATCGAACCTTGTTCCCTCCTAGGCTAGCGCAGGCAAGGCAGGAACCTTACCTTCAGCGCCACAGCCCGGCCCCTAGTTGGTAAATCTTTATCATATAACCCAATGTATTTTGTTTGTTTGTTGTTGTTTTTGTTTTGGGACCACACCCAGTGACGCTGGTGGGGGGGGGTACTCCTGGCTATGTACTCAGAAATCGCTTCTGGATTGGGGGGACCACATGGGATGCTGGGGATCAAACCGAGGACCATCCTAGGCTAGCACGGGCAAGGCAGAAGCCTTACCCCTTGCGCCATCACTCTGGCCCTATAACTCAAGTTTTTAATTAAAAAAAAAAAATACTAGAGCTGGGTCAGATTAAGTAACTTGCACATGATCTCATGTTGGGCTGATTACCTGATGAAGATAATCATTGCTTTTCTCCCTCTCATGCAAGCAACACATTTAAAAAGGACTGTGAAAGATCAATAGACAAAAGGCATTTACTATGTGTCATGCAGGAGGTGTCAATTGAAGGCATGTTTAATAATTATTTATTTGAAGGAAAGGAATAGAAAGCCCAGAACCTTTTGAAAGAAACAAACGTGGGATGTTCAATCTTTGGAAGTGCTTAAAACTCCAAGAGTTTCAGAGATAGTAAACAGCTTCCTTAATGGACGGCTATTTCCTTACTGGGTTTTTATTCAGAAGTATATAGCATATCACTTCTTTTTCCATTCTTAGTAGGGATCTGCAAAATGTGGTCTATGGAACAAATCTAGCCCTTTACCTGCTTTTTTTTTTTTTTAATGACTTGTATTGGGACACAGCTCTACCTTTTCATTAGCTTGTTTATGTCTGCTTTTGCATGACAGACGGTGATGGAGTTTAATTATTGTGACAGAATACATAACCTTAAAAAATGCACTGTCTTCACCCGGTTCCCATATGGTCCCCTGTGCCTGCCAGGAGCGACTTCTGAGCACATAGCCAGGAGTAACCCCTGAGCGTCACTGGGTGTGGCCCAAAAATCAAAAATAAATAAATAAAAATAAAAAATGCACTGTCTTCAAAAGCTTGAAATAGTTTTTCTTTATTATAGTTACTATCTGTCAGACTTTATAGACAAAGTTTTCAAACCCCTGGTTTATTTTTTTTTTTAATTTACTTTAGTGCTTTTGATTGAACTTTTCCATCTTCCAAAGCCCAGAAATGAATATTAATTACATTGGTTTTTTTTTAATATTTTGGCAAGTTTGTTATTTCTAGACATAAATACTCTGGCACATTTTCTAATGATTCTAATGCACACGAACCCAACGTACGTACTCCATAGGGATGGAGTGACTTCTTGTGTTTCACACCCTTTTTACAAGGCTTGCCTGTGGAGGAGGGTTGGTGTCCTGCACTCTTCCTATGAATTCCTTTTCAGCAAGGAAGCATGAGAGCTGTGTGGTCTAGCGCCTGTTTCCTTTGCTGTTACTATTGGTTGGCTCATTAAGAACTTAGGGTTAAGGAGCAGGTGCCTAGTCAAAAAAACTAATCTTTGGGTTTATTGTTAAGAAGCCCTGAGGCCTGAAATTACACGTTAATATAGAGGTCTTGGGCCTATTCTCAGGGTTGGAAAGTCTAACATAAGCCTCCCTTTTCTTTTCCTTTTTTTTTTTGTTTTTTGTTTTTTGTTTTTGGGCCACACCCAGTGATGCTCAGGGGTTACTCCTGGCTATGCGCTCAGAAGTTGCTCCTGGCAGGCACGGGGGACCATATGGGGAACCGGGGGATCGAACTGCGGTCCATCCTAGGTTAGCGCAGGCAAGGCAGGCACCTTACCTCCAGCGCCACCGCCCGGCCCCCTTCTTTTCCTTTCTTTTCTTTCTTTTTTCTTTTCTCCTCTCACTTTCCCCTCCCCTCCCCTCTCCTCTTCTCTTCTCCTCTCCCCTCTTCTCTCCTGCCCTCCCTTCCTCTCCTCTCCTCTCCTCTCCTCAATTTCTGGGACACACCTGGTGGCATTCAGGGATTTGCTGCTGGCTCTGCATTCAGGAATGACTCTTCTTGGTAGGGCCATATAGGATGCTGGGAATCAAATCCAGATTGGCTATGTGCAAGGCAAGTGTCTGATCCTCCATACTATTTCTTTAGATTGAGACCCCCGTTCAACAGTGAAAATCAGAAAACTGATTTTATTCTCAATGACATAGGAAAATAAGATGCTCTTCCAAGGCATCAAGTTGTTCCTTACAATAAATACATTGGCAGTCTTCTTTATTCTTGGACTTGATTTTCTTTCATTCCCTCATTTTTTCCATTTTGTTTTATTTCAAGTTCAGTTTTGGCACTTATGTCTCACAGTCCCTTCAAACACTTAGTGAAAAGAAATGAGACAAGGATGCATACAAACATTCAGATAAAGAAACCTAAGGGGAAATGTATGCTTACCTCAAATAAGGCCAAAAAATGTACAAATACGTCAAGTTTCTGTGCCTTGGGAAGGAATTTTTCTAACTCTAGTTAGAGTGTCTAGTGGCTTTGGTTAGGTCCTGTGGATGCAAAGTCCTGATTGTCTGCTACTGCTGTTGTAGGACATTTTAGGGTCCCTGGGGAAAACATGAAAATAAGTCCTTAGTGATGAAAAGCTGGGGCACTACTGTGTTAAAAATCACATCATCCAGACCTTGATCACAGCCACATTGTGAATATGTTTTCATTGGCATAGCCCGTGAGCAGATACTTTACAAATGCAGGTTGGCAAGTGATATAATTTCTTGGAAGAAAAAGTCAAGGCTCAGGCTGAATATAGGAGAACTGAATAGTACTATAGTACTATTTAAGATGCAGGACAGGACAGTATAAGATGTAAAAATTATACATCAGGAATGACTTTATAGAACAGGTGTGATGTTGACAGAGATTTTCCTCAGTGATCCTGGGTCCTTATTTAGTACTTTGCCTCCCTCCTTTTTCTGTTTTTTTTTTTTTGCTTTCATACCTTGGGCCAAATTGAATCCTTTTTCCTGTAATTTTTTTTCTTTCTAGTCCCTTTATAAAAAAAACTTGTTTGTTCAAAATTTTGTCCTTTGCTTTGGCTAATCTGGTGAGAAAAGTCTGTGTAAGCCATAAAGTGAAAAGTCTCATTTGTATTAAATCAAGTCTTCATCTAGGGAGCTATTCAGATGTAACTCTGGAGACTTTTAGTACTTGTGACAACCAAAATCAACATGGGTGGAGTGAAAACAAGAGTGTAAAGCCAACCATTCCAAGACCTGGGTTTTTTGCTAGTGCAATCATTGATTATGTGACTTTGAACAAAGCATCCATTTTTCAAGTATCAAGATGAAGCATGGGGTTAGGAATTTAAAATGGAAGAATTACAGTAAGTAACAGATGATGTTCCCAAAGAGTCTTATAACATCTAAGAACAGTACAAATGTAAATAATTGATTTTTAATAAATGTATCTTTAATTGTGAGCCATTGTGACAGTTGATATGAAAATCATTGTGAGAAAGTGAAAGTTCGAAGTGACATCAATTCATCTCCAAGGACATGCTATTATTTGACAAAGGGGAGACTGAACTGTACTATCTGAATAGGAAAGGAAGACTTTGGCCAACTGTGAACAACTGTGAATACATTGCTATAGGGATATATTAGTTTCCACCTATTTGAACAAGTTTACTAAAATAAAGAAAATAAATCTGAAACTGTGACCTTTATGTGACAAATAGTTTTCTGGGCATTATCGCTAAGTTATTTAATTCTTCACAGCCAGGGGTTATAACTGAGCACAGAGCTAAGAGCAAGCCTTGATCAAAGATGGAGTAGGGGTGGGGAGAATTCCTGATGCACTCCAGGCTTGTAAGTGCAGAGATGACAAAGCTCAGAGTCACTATTGAGGTATAAACGGTAGGAGTAGAAATCAGAATAATTGGGGAGGGTCCAAAGTGCAGGTGTAATGTGACAAGGCAAATGCAAAGTCTTATTTCTCTTTGAAAAACTGATTGTAATATTGAAAGAAAATAAGCTTGCATGTATTTTAGGGATTCTATTTTCTCTGATAAATAAAAATCAAGGCAGACAAAATGAGTTGTGATTGAAAACAAAATAAGAAAGAACAAAACCAAACCTGAAGGTCTGTATTTTTAGAAATAGATTTCTCAAAATACAGGAGGTGATACTTCCCTGTTATCTCTACTTATAAATCTTATGCTACCTTTTTAGTATTGAGATCTAAACACTATTATACTGCTGGGGTAGGCTAGACATCATTTAATGTTTGTCCAAGCTTTAAAAGGAATCAGATATTATAGAAATGAGGAGTAGATAGGGTGATTATATTCATAAAAAAGCAAAGGCAAAAAATATACTTGATAATTTAAAGTATAGTCATGCTTGTCAGTAAAAAAAAAAAGAAGGATGGGAATTATAGATTAGATGTCAGAGGGGAAAAGTTCGTAAAGAAAAAATTTAAGGATATAGGATTTTGCTTACACAGAAATGAACTTTTGTCCTATTAAAAATATAAGGAGGCTTACCTTCACTGAAATTAAATGTTTGGCTCCTTATAGAATTTTTATAACAGGGAAAACCAAAACTATCAAGGAAAACTTAAAAAATCAGCTATAATCCTAGCATCCAGAGATGATTGCTGTTAATACCAGGATTAACTTTGTTAGAAGTAGATCTGTAGAAAGCTCAAAGAGTTTTCCTTAGGGGTTATGATAGTTTGAACAGTGTACACAACTTTGAGGACTTATTCTAAATGCTGACATACTATTTTTAAGAATTATTTGTAAAACAAATTCAGGCTAATACACCCTTTCCAGAAAGTTTATTTGCAACCTTTCCATAAGGGTATTCCCTAGGTTGGCCTAGGTTGACAGTCCTTTGTTACAGATGTTAGGATATAACCCTGTATTAGGGAAGAGAAGAATAGAAGTTTATTTGTGTATTTTGTGTATGATAATTTTAAATCATACACAGTGATATCTACCATTTATTATTATGGATATATTATATAGAACCATGCTTGGAATCCTACAACATGATGCCTTTAGAGTAAGCTAATAATAATAGAGTAAGCTAATAATAACATGGAGCTCTCCTCCATGTTAGCATCAAAAACTTGAGAA
The DNA here is from genome assembly GCA_004027635.1 of Crocidura indochinensis. Taxonomy (NCBI): domain Eukaryota; kingdom Metazoa; phylum Chordata; class Mammalia; order Eulipotyphla; family Soricidae; genus Crocidura; species Crocidura indochinensis. Next base: position 14,666 of record PVKC010004998.1, on the reverse strand, counting down.
GTTCATCATAGCTTTCTTTAACCAGAATGAAGTGTGACACAATAAGAGGCTTCTGGAGTCATAGCCAGCAAACGTCAAGGACATCTAAAAGGAACTGAGAACACACTGGGAGAAGCCAGCAGAAAAGATGGAAAGCCTGAAGGCTTGGACATAAATATCAGAATTAGTACTTGGATGAGAGCCAAGGTCAAAAACTTGAAGAAGCCAAAGAAGTAGCAGAAAACAAGGGCTGGAAGAGGCCATCAGGCCAGCCAGTTAGATTCCAGCAGAATGTGTTTTCCTAGCAGGAGATTTACTTTTCCAACCCCCACCCTGTTGCAATAATAGAACTTTCTATCAGGACTCCAAATTCTCATACTAATCTGTAAATAGCAGATATGAAATGAGGAAATGTGATTTAGAACAAGGTTTGAAGAAAGGAGTCCTTGTGAATAGAATTGGTTTCATATGGCATTCTAATGACACAGGAAAGTGCGTGCTCGCTGACTTGGCTTGTGGACCATGCAAGCGTCTGACCTTTAATTAACAAAGGCTAATTGGGTTCTGGGAGGTAGTGGGCACTAAGCCATTACCCATTTACCCCAACCCCCAAAATACTAGCAACAACATCACAACATAACACACACGCACACTCATCCCAATTTAGATTTCAAAAAGTGGTCAGACTCATTTAAACTCTGAAAGGACAAAAGGAAAGAAATTGGGAGGAATCATCAATGACCTTTCTTTTCATTTTAACTTTTTCTTTAGAGATAGGTAGGAATATAGACACTAAATTATTCTTTAACTTCAGACTTTTACATGGCCTATTTGTGTGTGTGTGTGTGTGTGTGTGTGTGTATGTGTGTGTGTGTTGCTGGGGATTGAACCCAAAATCTCAGATGTGAGGTTTATATTTTACCTTTGAACTAAAATTTAGCCCAGTTTTTATTTTATTGTGTAGTCATAAGCAAATTAGGATCAAAAGTCTTAATAAATACTTCCCATTTTGCCTTCATTTTCCCAGTAATTGACAGAATCAGGCTAGTAATCACAGGTCTATAAGGAAAGATGGTATATGACCTGGTATTTAGCTTCTGTCTAACCCTTTCATGGTTCCTCTCATTTGTGTTTTGGGGTTCAAGCCTCCCAAGTAATATTCAGGCTAACCAGAGACATCCTCTGTGGTGTGTTGCTAACTGGTAAGACAATTAATTCAATGCTTAGCCAGTAGAGTGTCACTGCTTGGGCCCAGCAGTACTTAGATGACCAAAACTATACCTGCTCAGAGTATCTAGGGCTATGGTTTGGGAGCCCCGAGTTATGAGAAAAAGATCCTGGGATTAGTGCATGCAAGACACAAAGTCTAACCCTTTGAGTTATCTCCTTTGTCCTCATGGCTCATTCTGAAGGCTAGAGGTGCTACTTCTCTAGACATCCTCAATGATGTTTGGATTAGCCAGAGAATCAGAGAGCCTTACAATTGCTGATTCAGAGTTGTTTGTAGTTTCAGAATTACAAAGAACCTGGAATTCCAAATTGGGAAGGAGCATTGAAGGTCATGCAGTTTCCATTCCTAGCTCCTCACATGAAAAAAGATTATTGTAGAAAAGAGAGGGACAAAGAGTCTAGCCAAATTGCAGTAGCTCTACCAAGAGAGATTTAATCCTTTTCTCTTAAATTTAATTTATAACTGCCTTGGATTGGTAACATTGTTGGTAATGAAAGCCTAAAGTATGACTTAGCTCTAGATTCCAAATAATATCAGATTTCTTTATTCTGCAGAGCGGTGGGTTTATTTTGTTGTTGTTGTTGAGCTTTGTTTTAACGACTAAATGAAATCAAAATATAGTTAATCTGTTCTTTTTTATTTTTTATTTTTTATAAAAACCATCAGCTGAGCCTTAAAACCCTTACAATAGATTTTAATGATGAAGAGAAATGTTCAGTAAGGTAGACTACTTAGCGAGGTCCTGGAAGCCACATGCCATTATAAAGAAGCACGTCTGGTTTGGCCGAAATCCTGCCTTTGTCTCCAGAGCTATTTTGCTGTAAATTTAGAACAGAAATACCCTTTCTGGAATAAAAATGCAGCTTTGTTGGCTACAAGTGCATGTTTGCTGCCTCACAATTTTAGAATTAGACGATGGACTTATTTAGTAGACATTGGAGGGTAAAAAGCAAAAGCCCATAATTTAAAACATTCCACTACACCACAGTCCAAGAAAAACATGGACCGGTGAACAAAACCAGCAGTATTGTAATAAGAAAACAACTAGGTGCATTTTTTCCAAAACCTAAAAACCAGGAATCTAAATGTATGAGTTACTGGCTAAAAATTCCATTTTCATGTCTCAGTTTTGAGCTGAAAAAACAACCTAGACCTGATAAACATCATTTTAAAAAATGCACAAGTTCTACTGCAGCATAGGTGTGGACAGCAGCCTCGCATCCATCTTTATATACTCAAGGGCACTTTCCATTGCCTAGAGGGATCTTGTGCTAAAAGGATTTTACTTTGCAAAGATTCATAAGCTTCCAGTCAGGCCTTCTGAGGCTCCCTCCCCACAAGTTATTTGGCCACACTGTCAAGGTATTTTATTTCCCCCCTAAATGCTTTGAATATCTGTTTGAGATTCACAGAATTTTCCAGGGCAAATGATGTGGTAACTTTTTAATGCAGGTGGGTTCACCCTGGATGAAAGACAAGGGAGACTTGCATTTCTGACACACAGGCCTCCTGTGCTAAGACAATTATTAAATGTGAGTCAACTGACCAAATGGTATGAGTGATGGTAGTAATTGAGTGTGTCTGTGTGTGGTATTTGTTAGAGAGAGAGAGAGAGAGAGAGAGAGAGAGAGAGAGAGAGAGAGAGCTATTTGATACCCACTCCTGAAGAAGAAAGAGAAAACTCGAAAGCTACCAAAGATAAGTATAGATATCTACTAGTAGAAGTTCGCTGGAAAGTTCAAATTTACACTACATAGCTGATACGAAGTTTAGATGAGGCTTCCTGAAGATGGGAGTTTTCTGATTCTATTGGGGCAAAGATAGCATAAAATGATAAGGAAGATACCTGTGAAGAATAAAATTTTTAAGAGAAACAAATCCTTCCCTCCTCAAAGGCTGGTTCACCACCTCCGGCATCTCAGGTAGCATCATGCAACTGTCACACCCACAGGCATGTCTCTCAGTGGAACACAAGTGAAGTAGCATTAGTAGAGCACATGGCACCTGAAGGAACTTAAGTTCATTTATTTAAAAAAGGGATAGCACAGCAATCACAATGGTCACTCTCTTTCTTTCTCTCTCTCTTTCTCTCTCTTTTACAAACAATGCTAATATAATTGACAGAAAATTATAGGTGGGATTGTGAAAAGGATTTGACCTGTCTAGGAAGCTAATGGTAGACTATTTAAACCAAGACTCTCTCTTCTAATTCTTACCCATTTGCATCACTGCTCAGGGAACACGTCAGGATTATTTTTTTCTTCCCCTTAAGTCCATTATCTTTTGTACTTTTTCTTGAAAGCAAATAGGAATAATTCTAGTCACTTGCCATTTAAATTAGTGGGCATTTATTGCCTTTAACCAGTTGTTATGGCAAGAATGCCGTACAAATGTCTGTAGTGGCTAAGTTCCCAGGTGCCTGGTTGATTCTTTTTTTTTTTTTGGCCTCCAGAAAATTCCTTTTCAGTCTGCACTGCCTACATGTCTGGAGTCTGACGCTCTGGAATAAGGCCAGTGAAGAACCAACCACAGGCTGAGGCACTGCTACTAAGATGCATGCTAAGTCACACACTTCCTTTCTCTGGGAACCTTGACTATTTTCTTAATCACTTAGTTACAGCATCTTCAGAATTCATTGCTGCATGTAGAATAACACCCTTTCTTCTGCTTTCCACCCACTGGTTAGCTCATTTTTGTGGTACAATCAATCTTATGCCTGTTAAGAAAGGGAAGAAGACCACACATGACTAGAATTTAGACATTTAGACAACTGATGCCATAAATGGCTCATGAATGGCCTTATAATAAGCATTAGGAAAATGTTAGGGTGTTGATTAAATACATTCCTTCAAGACTGTGTCCTTATCTCTTTTGTCGGAAGAAAAATCAGAACCTTTGGGGGGAGGAAAATGTTAAGGACCAACCTATTAAAGTGTAATAAGGGAAGCTTGTCAATTTGGGTTTTCATCAAAAAGTTGAAAGTGTGGTCATATGTAGTAAAGGTTTGAAACCATAGTAGTTCTGCTAGACTGCTACCTTCAATGCCTTAATAAAGTTCTTTTATAAAGCTAAGAAATGCCTTGGTCACTTCCACAAAGTTTTATTAAATCTGGGAATGAGAGAAATAAAATGTATCTTGAGAATTAACTGGAAAACTCATCTGATGATTTGCTCAGACACCTTACATCATCCTACCTGAAGATCTGCTTGTGACAGGAGCCATTTCAATACTGATCATCAAACTCCTAAAGTGGGATTTCTGCTATTCTTTAAATATAGATAGTGTAAACTGTAGGCCAAAATTATTGCCTGATTTTCTAGACTTCATCTTACAATAGCTTTGATCACATTCATGCTACAGATATATACAGAGAAGTGAAGAAAGAAGAGTTCTTTGCTGAGACAAGACAAGACAAGTCTGAATATAATGTGATCCAATTTACATAACTATTGAGCATCAAACCTAGGTCTGATGCTGTGAGCATCCTAATACATAAGATAAAACGTATGTGTTTAAAAGGGGGCTAGATCTATAGTATAGCAGGTAGGATGTTTGCCTTGCATGCAGCCAGCCTGAATTCAACCTGGCACCCTAGATCATTCCCTGAGTTACTCCAGAAGTGATACCTGAGTATAAAGCATGGAATATTTCCTGAGCACTGTGGTTTTTGCCCCCACCCCTACACAAAGCTAATAGGATGCTTAGAAGTCTTATATCTCTGAAAAAGAATTTAATGATATGATGTTCATCTTATTATATATTGCCTTTTAGACTTAAAGTTTCATAAGGTAAAATCTCATTATGGCAAAACCACACCCAAAATAATGCATAATGTATAGGTGCATGTTTATTTAATTAATACATAAGCAAATATTTTGTTCACATATCAAGCACAATACTATATTTTATAGTATTAATACTTAGGACAGTAATATTTATCTATTTTTTAACTTCTTCAATACTTTCTTATTTTTTAGTAAAGTTTGCTTTAAGAGTACCAAGGAAAAGTTAAAGACCTAGACAAAATGAGATGATTAATTAAAGAGGAGACAGTCCCACAGAATTGCATCTGCAGCCTATTTTTCTGGACCATATGTGCCAGGTTCTCTGGAACAGAACTGTTTGCTATATCTATTCCATTGTCCCCATAAGGGTATTTCTGCTTGTCAAACATGCATCTTAATTTTTCATTTAAAAAATATGGTCACCATATGTATGTTACAAAACTTGAGTCCCTAGTCTCACTTCACCTTGCTGTGTAGGTATTGCCAAATCTCATATCATCCTAAATTTTCTTCATGTGCTTCAAACCAAGTGCTAATTCTAGCTCTGTATGCTAATCATAAACAAATCTACTGCACCTATTTAAATTAATAATAGTTTTCCATAAAAATATAATTCAAATGATTCATTAGAAAATAAATTTTATTTAAAGTTTGCATTATACTTCTAAATTCCTCAGATGTTACTTTAAATAAATATGAGATTTTTCAATTTTTCTAAAACTAAAAGTTTTATGATGGTTTTAATAGATATCTGTGAAATTAATAGAGAGACTTTGACATTCCGCTAATTTTATTTGGTTTGGGGGACACACCTGGCCGTGCTCAGGAGTTACTCCTGGCTCTGTTCTCAGAAATCGCTCTTGGCAGGCTCAGAGGACCATATGGGATGCCAGGGATTGAACCCAGGTCTGTCCTGGGATATCTGTGTGTAAGGAAAATGCCCTATCCCTGTACTATTGCCCCAGCCCCTGAATTTTTTTTTATTTATTTTTTACATTTACTATTAAGATGACCAAGTTAAATGTATACATTTGATAAACTTGATTATCTTAGTCCATGGATGTTCTGTATAAATTTTTGTGACAGAATAGAAATATGTACATGTAAATTTAGAACAGACATTGTTTCTCACTTAGACTTAATGAATATTTATTCTGTGATTCTAGAAAGGCTATATTTTGGGGCTACAGTACTCTGTAAATTAAGTATATGTCAGTGGTTTCTTTCCTTAGCTCTGTAAGTCCTTGAGTTCCTTGTAGGCTGCAGAATTAATCTTTGGAAACTTGCACCCCTCACCTAGCCCTTGCTTTATTCAGAGTAGCTTGCTGCATATCAGTGATTTATACATTCAAGTCCACTAAGTATAATATAGCTTTGAAAAAAAGAAAAGTTTCCACCACTGAAATGTAATGGCTGCTTGATATCTGGTTGGGTCTGCACTTCCACTTCGCTTTATGGAAATATTTCTGATAAGTATTTGCAGTTTACTTGGGAAAGTAATATCAATTGCTGGAGAAAAGGGGACAGTGTTCATTGATATTGTCATTCCTAAAACCATGTGAATTATCCTTTATGTCTTTTATTCACCTTATATCCTTTACTTAGAAACAAAAGTAAATCCTGAGAATTCCTGGGCATAGCCCCCAAAGTAAAGCAAAAATTTGGATATTTTAATGATGGATAAAATAAGACATTTGTGACTAAATTATCAGTCTCTGAGAGGAGAATTAATAGGCACAAAATAAAAATTCAAACTGGAAGGACATTTATTGGGTTTAAATATTGGTAGAAAGCAAAAGATGTTGAGTCATTAATATAGCAGTAAAATGAACTTTATGATGCATCATATATAGAAATGTGTATTGGTATTTTTAATCATGCTTTGTTTACAATAAAGAGGTCTAATAGGGAAAGTTCCAGATGGCTAGAAAAGCTGAGAGTACTCCATTATTAAAAAAAAAAAAGAGCCATACTTGACTTTTTAATTTATGGACACTAGTGTATCCAATCACTTGAAAAATTCAGGTCAATCTTATGAGGAAATTTTGACCAAGACTTGTAGAATATTCATCAAATTAGTCTTTTGATTTAGTAGAATCTGGAAATAGAATTGCTGCATTTATCTCTTTATTCAGGAGAGACTGGAGATTATTCATTTACCCTGTAGTCTCTGAATTACTGATGTATCATTATTCTGACAGGTGAACCCACTCAAGTTCAACTTTTAATTGTTATCTTGATTCACTGAGTGGATTTTTTATGATGTAACTTAATCCTAATATAAGATTGGGCATCTCCTCCTTTTTTTTTTTTTTTGTTTTTTGTTTTGTTTTGTTTTGTTTTGTTTTTTGGGCCACACCCGGTGACGCTCAGGGATTACTCCTGGCTATTCGCTAAGAAGTCGCTCCTGGCAGGCTCAGGGGACCATATGGGGAACCACCGGGGGATCAAACCGCGGTCTGTCCTAGGTTAGCGCAGGCAAGGCAGGTACCTTACCTCCAGCGCCACAGCCTGGCCCCCAGGGCATCTCCTCCTTATGGACCACCATAAATGTTCTTTGCTACTCTTCCTTAGATCATTTCCTCTATCTTATCAGATGGTACTACTGAGATCCTAACACAACTTGAGATAAGTCTATCCAATTTACAATTATGCATACTCATGTTGAGATGCTAGGAGAGCAGAAGAATTTGGTTGGAATCATATGCCTCTGCATATTCTAAAATTCTGAATAATGGATTATTTTTGGAAGCACCAGAATGTGGGAGGATTTCTAGAAACACATCTCCTTTTTATCCTTGTAGGTATTTCAGAATATTGGTAGAGTGATACCAGCAGCCTAAGGTATCTTACCCATGAGGGTCATCATAGATGCTATATATTTAAGTAAATTTGACATCTCTTAATTCCATCTCAAGTTTTTGCCCCGACACATTCTGCACACATGCTGATGCTACTTTCTTTACACGAATCTTAAGTCTTCTCCTGCAGAAGCTCTTTCCCAAGGATAGAAGGCATTTTCAAAAATGAAAGTCTAATTCTTAAAATAATTGGTTTAAAATGTATTTTTTTTTCCTTTGGAGGAGTTGATTCCACAATTCTAGCATCTTGGGGTAGAGTGACATTACCTTGCACTCTCTCCTCTAACATCCTGTACACAGTCCATGACAAGTTTGTTGATTTCTCTAGAATGTGCCATAACAAATTTGCTTCCCTTAGGAGAAGTGGTGTGACTGTCTCATTATGTGTTCTGACCTTGAGAGGCACATACTGGACATAGTCCTGTTCCACAAACCTGTCTTTCTTTGCTTCCCTCTTATCCTTTTGCTTTTCTGAAGAGAGAGCTGAATGGAAGAATGTCCAAGTATGCAGCAATTGCTCTACAAACAAGTTTATTTTCTTCTTCAGTGGGAGATCTTTTGGTATCTGTTTATATTACTTTACCTATTCTATCCCTCACAATCTGAGTTTAGCACTCAATATACACTGGCAGTTGTTGATGCTAAAAACCAGTGTATTTGTGAAGTTTAGACAGAATTTTTCCAAATATTTTATTGAATGTTATTGGAAATTAAGAAAGTTTGATTAGAAGTCTAAAACTGTCAAACCTGAGATGTCTGGATCTTTTTGTTCTCATATATAAATCATCTCTTTTAACGACTTCCTTACTTAGTTTCTTTAAGTGTATTTTCCATCAGATAGTAAGCTTTCTTCCACTGAAGATGAAGGCTTCTACTGTATATAGGTGACTATTAGAATTTTTTCAAGTTTATGCCTAGAATGGGAGCACCATAATTCTGCATTCAATAAATTAAATTGAGTCACAGATTAAGTCATAGTCATTGAGGATAGGATTTCGGCTGGACATAAATATTGCTTAAACCAAGGTAAAGGTAAAAAGGTAAAAAGTATTTATGAGGTTCAATTAGGTTAATTTTTGTCTTTGAAAACTAGTTACTATGATCTGTGATCAATTTTTTGGATGAAAAACTCTTTGTGGTTTGCTATTTTTCTTTTTTTCATGGCTAAAGGGAAGAATGTTTAAGAAATAAAACTAGCAGCAGAATTATTTTACTCCTGGAAAATCCTATGACTTAAAATAAGGTACTGTTTCTTTTGAAAATTTCCTAAATCCAAATAATGTCTAATTTCTTTTAGATAAAGATGAAGATGACCCTGTTGATCGTCTAGAAACTAGGCTGTTACTGAATAACCATGTTTTCCCTTACAGTGACATATATAAATGCGTGTCAGTGATGTGATTATGACACAGCAGTTCTGTTGATCTGATCTTCTGGACTCCTAGCTTGCCCTGAGGCTCAATATATTAGAGTTCCTTAATATACACAAGGAGAAGGGATATTACAATGAAGACCGACATGGGCTTATTTCATTATTCACTTGAAAATGGAACATTGAGTTTCTTCTTTAGAGTTTACATCCATAAAATTTTAATCAATGAGATTACATTTTGAAGGGCAGTGAACTCAAACACAATTCAGGTTGACAATATGGTGGTTCTCAGAAAGTACTTGTAGGACCAATGAGGCATCAAAAATTAGATTCCAAGCCTCTACATGGAAGGCATGTGCTCTAACCATTTGAGCTTACTCCTCAACCCTGCATCTTTTGGCCAGGCATTTTTTTTTGTGTACATTAATATACACAGAGAGAGACTATTATATAAATCAGGTAATGTTCAAGTAAGCAGGTATGTTTTTAGGTGATAGCTGGAGAATACAAAGGTGAAAGACACAGAACTTTCTATTTGTAGCTTTCTACAAACCTACAGAAAGCTATTTGTAGCTTTGGGAAGTCAAATAGATGAAGTCACTTGTATTAAAGAATACAAAAAGAAAAGGCTCCTTTCTCCTCTCATGATTTCTTAGCTAACATTATACCATCTCTGAAGTACGGCATTTTTTCTTAAAATTTTTATTTCCTGTGTGGAAGTGTAAAATCAAACTTTCTTGGGTATGGCTCATATTACATATGAGCAAAATAAACCTTTGTTTTTGAAAGTCACTGAGATTTTAAGTTGTTACTATGGTCATGCCCAGTGAAAGCTGACTAATATAGAAATTAGTACCAGAAGTAGGGTGTTACCATAACAAAACAAAACAAAACAAAAATAACCAAATTATGTGGCACTGACTCGAGAGTGAAGCAGTGGGAAGGGAGGAAACTATTATTGAAGCTGGCAACAATCTGACTCATGTTAAGCTATGGCTAAACATTTGGTAAAATTATTTCCTGAGATAACTTGGAAGACAGATGATTTAATAAAGCTGTGGTTTTAGTGAAAGGTTTTGACAAAGAGAATGAAACCTGTGTGGTTTGTTTGTTCTTGGTTGCATGTGACCAGGTTTAAAAGAGAGATGAGTAAGAAACAATTTTTAAATTTTCAAGCAGGAATAAATGGAAAAGAGTGAACTGAAAATTTTGGGGGTTTGTGAAATGCACCAAGTTCTCTTATCTAGCCTAGACTGTGTTGAGTAACAGAAACTATTATGATCTCAAGGCAAAGGTAAAATCAATGGTGTAAACTTCCAGATTGACTTGGTAAGGCTCTATAATGAATTAAAATGATTTCCATATACTATTTAAATTAGACAAAAAGTTTATGAAAAAGAAACTAACAATTTGTTCTCTCATGAAGGTACTTTAAGTTTGAGGCACATTAAATTTATTCTATAAAGAGACAAGTCTTGAAAATAATTTCCAGATTGGCTGTTAGTCTATAAAGTCAGTTGGAGGGGTTTGTGGGGAAAGCAATAATATGTAAAGGTTTATTTCTGAGAGAATATTCATCATGACTTATAGGGCCAACTTTCAAAAGCAACTGATAACTTTTTAAAAATTTTTATAATGTTTTTATTTAAACACCGTGATTACAAGTATGACTGTAGTTGGGTTTGAGTCACAAAAAGAACACCCCCACCCCCCCACCCCCGTCACCAGTGCAACATTCCCACCACCAATGCCCTCCATCTCCCTACTCCCATGCCCCTTGCCTGTATTTGGAACAGGAATTCTACTTCTCTCACTCATTAACATTGTCTTGGTAGTAGCTACTGTATTATTTCTCTAAGTGCATTCACCCGTCTTTGAGGTGAGCTTCATATCATGAGCCGGTCCTTCTGGCGCTCATCTTTAGACATTATTATAATAATGCCTTTTATTTGTCTTAAAACCAATAGATGAGTGAGACTATTCTGTGTCTGTTTCCCTCTTACTTATTTCATATAGCATAATAGTTTCCATGTATAGGAAAATTTTATGACTTCATCTCTCCTGATAGTTGCATAATATTCCATTGTGTATATGTACCACAGTTTCTTTAAAGGGCATCTTCGTTGTTTCCAGAGTCTATTGTAAATAGTGCTGTGATGAATATAGCTGTGAGAAAGGGATTTTTATATTGGGTTTTTGTGTTCCTAGGGTATATCTCTAAGAGTGGTATAACTGGATAATATGAAAGCTCAATTTCCATTTTTTTGGAGGAATCTCCATATTGTTTTCTATAAGGGCTGGACTAGACGGCATTCCCACCAGCAGTGAATGAGAGTTTCTTTCTCTCCACATCCCTTCCAGTACTTATTGTTCCTGTTTTTCTTGTGATGTGTGCCAGTCTCTGTGGCATGAGATGGTACATCACTGTTTTGATTTGCATTTCCCTGATAATTAGTGATGTGGAACATTTTTTCATGTGTCTTTTGGCCATTTTTATTTCTACTTTAATAAATTGTTCATTTCTTCTCCCCATTTTTTGATAGGGTTAGATATTTTTTCTTGTTAAGTTCTGTCAGTAACTTGTATTTCTTAGATATTAAATATCTAATATCTATCTTAGATATTAGATACTCCCTTGTCTGACGAGTATTGGGTGAATAATTTCTCCCATTCAGTGGGTGTCTCCTGTATCCTAGGCACTATTACCTTCGAAGTGCAGAAGCATCTCAGCTTAATATATTCCCATCTGTTTATCTCTGCTTCCACTTGTTTGGAGAGTGCTGTTTCCAACTTGTAGATACCTTGATTCCATGGAGTGTTTTAGGTATGTGTTGTTCAATATACCTTATGGTTGCAAGTCTGATATCTAGGTCTTAATTCATTTGGATTTAACCTTTGTGCATGATGGTAGATGGAGGTCAAAGTTATTTTTATGCAAGCAGCTGACAAGTTGTGCCAACACCACTTGTTGAAGAGGCTTTCCTTGCTCCATTTTGCATTTTTTGCACCTTTATCAAAGTTTAATGATCGTCTGGGGAATATTCTCTGAATACTCAAGTATATTCCATTGGTCTGAGGGTCTGTCTTTATTCCAATACCATGCTGTTTTAATGACTATAGCTTGGTAATACAGTTTAAAGTTGGGAAAAGTGATGCTTCCCATACTGCTTTTACCAAAGGTTCCTCTAGCTATTCATGGGTGTTTATTGTTTTATATTAATTTCAGAAAAGTTTGATCCACTTCTTTGAAGAATGTCATGGATATCTTTACAGGGATTGCACTAAATCTATACAATACTTTGAGAGTACTGCCATTTTAATTATGTTAATCCTGCCATTCCATAAGAAGGGTATGTGTTTCCATTTCTTTGTGTTCTTATTATTTCTTTTGTAGTTTTCTTTGTATAGATCCTTAACTTCCTTAGTTAAGTTGACTCCAAGATATTTGAGTTTGTGTGACACAAATGTGAATGGGGTTGCTTTTTAAATGTCCATTTCTTCTCTATCATTATTGGTGTATAGGAAAGCCATTGATTTTTGTGTGTTAATTTTGAGAGCTTGTTTGGAGGTGCTAGCAGGGGTGCACAGCTACTCGTATACCCTCGACCGAAGAATGGTTCATCTCTATTCGGGGAAGGCCGTCCTCTTCAACTGAGCGCACAGCTTCGGGAGGGACACACATGGAGCAGTGAGTGAGGAAGGGGACACCCTCCTAGCCAACCAGATGAGCCAAATCAACCCTGGCGATCAATGGGATGACAGACGTTGCAACCAGATCACCCTCACATCATTGCATGTTAATTTTGTAGCCTGCCACTTCGCTATATGAATTTACTGTTTCCAGCATCTTTTTGGTAGAGTCTTTAGGCTTTTCTAGATATATTATTATGTCATCTGCAAACAGCAAAAGCTTGACTTCTTCCTTTCCTATCTGGATGCCCTTGATTTTTTTTCTTTCCTAATTGCTATGGCTAGAACTTTCAGCACTATGTTGAATAGGAGTGGTGAGAGAGGCAGCCTTGTCTTGTACTAGATTTTAGAGGAAATGCTTTTAGTTTATCTCCATTGAGAATATAATATTTGCCATTGGCTTGTGGTGGATGGTCTTGACTATACTGAGAAAACTTCCGTCTAGTCCCATCTTGCTGAGAGTTTTTATTTTTTATTTTAATATAAATCTTTATTTAAACACCATGATTACAAGCATGTTTGTAGTTGGGTTTCAGTTATAAACAGAACACTTCCCATGACAGTGCAACATTCCCACCACCAATGTCCCCCACCTCCCCACCTCTGCCTGTATTCGAGACAGGCATTCTACTTCTCTCTTGATGAGAGTTTTTAATCAAGAATGGGTGTTGGACTTTATTGAATGCTTTCTCTGCATCTATTATTATGATCATATGGTTTTTCTTTTTCTTTTTGTTGATATGGTGTATTAAACTTATAACTTTAGGCCATTCAAATATTTGTCACTAAACTCCCAAGGAAGAATGTTCTCTGATTTTTCTTGAGATCTTCCAAACATCTTCCATCTTCCAATGGAAGAGGAAAGGATGGCCAATTATGTCATCAAAAGCTATGCAGGGTAATAGAAGTAGGGCCACTGGGGATTTTCTTCCTGGGTCTCTGGGACTCTAATGTTTCTTATGTTCTTTCTGTTGAGTTTATCAAAGACTTCTATTTTTGTCTGTTTACATTCTTTGAAGATTTTTTGCCATTGTCTGATCATTTGTTTTAAGGGTCTTTTACAATCTCTTTTGTTGTACAAAGTTGTTCTGCTTCCCATCTTCCAGTTCACTAATTCTTTTTTTTTTTTGATTGCAAAGAAAGGTTTTAAGTGGAGAGAATAATTCTAAATCCATCACATTTTACAAACCAAGATAAATTTATAAAAACAAATTAGAGCATAAATCTGACAAAGTTCATCCCAAATGTGATATTTTCTGTGGACTAATGCAAAGCATTTCTTTTCATCTATATTAGTTTCTTCTTTCTAAAAAAAAAAATATTAGTGGTTGAGTATTGGAGTAATAGTATAGACAAAGGGCTCTTGCCTTATATGTGGTCTACCTGGGTTCAATCCCTAGCATTCTACATGTTCCTCTAAACCACACCTAGGTTCAAAACAACATGTTACCTTTGAGTACTGCCAGGCATGGCCCCCCCAAAAGAAAAACAAAAGAAAAAATTTTACAAATGTAATTGAGGTTTATGATTGCAACAGTGTTAATAAGTGTCAAAGACACTTTATTATATTATTTAAATTATTTTTACTTTTTTTTTGTCCCCAGATTCACAATACAGACCCGGCAAGGGTCTGGGTTGAGGTGTATATGGGGTGCATTTACTGTACCTCCTCTTTCTATACAGTCAGTGTAAAGAACACAGCCTGTGATAAGAATTGGGAGGCCTTATTTTTTTTCTTTTCATTTTT
>PVKC010004997.1:24072-34330 GCA_004027635.1 Crocidura indochinensis | reverse complement strand
AAAAAAAAAAAAAAAAAAAAAAAAAAAAGAAAGATCAAAGAAACACAAATGTGAACTTGGTTCACAGCACAAGTGGTCTGCTTTGAAAGACCTGGAGAAGGAAGATATGTTGATCTTTTAACACCTGGAATAGTATCCTGACTCATAATCAACTAAAAAAGCTAGTGTTTGCTGTTTTTCCTTGTTTGGGTCTACATATTTATACGAACAATCATTTCCAAGCATGAATCTTATCAAGAGTAAATTGAGAAATCGTCTCATCGATGAGAACCTGGAACTGTGCCTAAAACTAAAAACAACAACATACAAATCTTACTTACTCAAACTATCCAAGGAAATGCAAGGCCAATGTTCACATTAGTGTTTGTGACTTTGTCAGTCATTGTCAGGATGTAATTTTCTCTACATTGTAAGGCAAATTTTACAGAATTTAACATTATCAATAAATAATATCGTTCTAAAGTTTTTGTTTTATTAGTTGTGTTATTTGTATCCTTCTGACTGATGTGGATACTTGCATGCAGAATATTCTCAATAAAAACTTATTGAAACTAAAAACAGTGTACCATCCTATGTATTTTTGGTTTAAAAAATGTGACTCTCAAAATAAATTTCAATCATGGTTTTGGCGAGATTTGGCTCAGTTGAAAAAAAAAGGTTGTCCACCACTGGACTAGAGCAAAGAGAGCCCCTGTTAAGCCCTGGCCCAGCTGCATATTTATGAGTAAAATAAATGCTGTTTTTATCCTTAAGTCACATAATATTGGAGTGATGAGTTTCATAATCATAGAAACTGACCCCCATCTTTCCTCCACATAGGTGAGTTTCTCCTTTTCTCTAGCTAGCTAATTGAGATTAATTATCTCAACTGAATGATTTGCTTAGCTCAAAAGTACTTTTAGCTGGGAATTATATTTATCTGGGAATCATTTTAAAAATCTTCTCTTTCCACATCAAATAATCATCAAGTCCTTCCAATTCTGCCTTTTATATAATTCTTGAATCTGTTTACCCTCCACTTCCACCTTACTACCTTATGGCTCTTTTCATTTTCTTTTTTTTTTTTTTTTTGGTTTTTGGGTCACACCCGGCAGTGCTCAGGGGTTACTCCTGACTCCATGCTCAGAAATTGCTCCTGGCAGGCACGGGGGACCATATGGAGCACTGGGATTCGAACCGATGACCTTTTGCATGAAAGGCAAACGCCTTACCTCCATGCTATCTCCCGGGCCCCCTCTTTTCATTTTCTTTGGAATGACTCTGAAGTCTTTCTTCTTGGTCTCTCAACTTCAGTCTTTTATTTGGAAAAATTAATTACAGCATTTTCAGATCATCTACTTCTCTCTTTGATCAGTTATTTTTATTATCACCTTTCTGATCACAAATGTAATAAAAATAATAATGGGTAAGCCTGGTGACAGAAAAGTTAAGATTCCTTCCAATGACTCCACTCTCATAGTTGAAACACTATGGCACTCTAATGCCATAAACTATATTATATATATGAGTATATAAACTATATTCAATTCTATTTTGAAAAATTAATATAGGTTCATAATATAGGTTACATTGTTTTGCAACCTTTTTCTCTAAACAATGCAGCATAATTATTTTTATGTCAACAAATGATCGACAACATCATTTCATGGCTCCATTGTATGCTACTTACATGTATCATATATGCATTACTTTATATACTTAAATGTAATAGAACACCTGGAATTAAGCAAGCATTTGATAAAAAATTTTATGACATCCTTGTAAAAAGATGAAAAACTATGGCTTGTATGATAGATATTCCTTTGTGCCTACATCAACTTCAAAGGTGACCTATTCTGTCAGCATCCTGGAATAGCTTTCACATTTTCAGACACTCATGTGGTAAAGATAGCTAACTCCGTTGAAGTCCAAATTGAGATTTTAAAAAATTTCTCAAGAAGCTTATAATACACTTTAAGAAAATGAATATAGTGCATGTAATTATTTTCAAAGGAGGAAAAACCAGCTGTGGCAGTATTGGGTAGAAAAGGTAACTTTTGTTTATTTGGGGGACACATCTGGCAATGCTCAGAGCTTTCTCCTGGCTCTGCACTAGGAATTACTCCTGAAAGTGGTCAGGGGACCAGAGAAGATGTTTGGAATCAAATGAGAGTAGGCCACAAGTAAGACAAACACCCTACCCATTGTAATATCTCTCCAGACCCCAATAAAAGTAACTATTTTTTAACATTGAGGCAACATTATTTACAATATTATTAATGTAATGTCCTTGTTTTGGACATGCAATATTGCTGCCATATAACCACTACCTTAGCCCCAGTATATCTATACTTCTGTCCTTCTGTTCTTCTCACCATCATCCTCCTTCATGTTCACCTCTCCTCCCCCTACTATGACAAACTTGCAGACTCAGTTCTATAGATACAATCTCAGTGTTTGTTTTCATTGGGCATTGCCTATTGTCTTTCTTTGTTTCTTTAAATACTAGGAATGAGTGAGATCACCCATTTCTGTCTTTCTCTTTCTAACTCACTTCACTGAGTTTAATGTCCTCCAGTTCCTTAAAGGTGGAACCAACTGTGAAATTTCATCTTTCTCATAGCTGATTTATATTTTAGCTTCTTTATCCATCATCTGTGTTGGGCACAATAAATAATGCTGTGATGAACAAAGGTGTGCAAATGTCCTCAAAAATTGAAGAGATAACTGTCCCCAAAGTAGAATTATAGAACTGCATGGTAGTAATTCTTTTTGATGTTGTTTTGAGGTTTTTTTGGGGGGAGGTCACAACTGGTGGAGCTCAGGGGTTACTCCTGGCTCTGCACTCAGAAATGACTCCTGGCAGGCTTGGGGGATCATACTGGATGCGGGAAATTGAACCCTGGTCCGTCCCAGGTCAGCACTTGCAAGGCAAATGCCCTACCACTGTGCTATCTCTCCAGCCCCACATGGTGGTAATTCTGTGGGCTTGAGGGCTAAGGGTTCCATTTTCATTGCATTCCTGCCAGTTATTATTTCTAGACTCTTTGAAATTGGCAATTTTCTTTGATATGAGGTAATATTTTATTGTCATTTGACTGGAATTTTCCTAATAAGTAATTATGATGAACATTTTTTCTTATCTGTTGGCCATCAATTTGTTCAGCTCTTCTCCCCCATTTTTAATGGGTCTTGTTGAATTTTGTGAGGACTTTAAGTATCTTGAATATAGGCCTTTTTCAGAGCTCTGATGCTGGAAACAGTCTATATGATGAATTTGTAAAACTAAGAAACTAATATTGCTATGTTTTCATTTAATGTCTTTTCCATCCAATTTATTTGATAAACACCTAGATTTTGAATATAGCAATATTTCCAACTAAAATTATAGTTCCAATCTTCCTCTTAGATTGGAAACACAATGAAATATAAGCAGAAGTCTTTGGGAGTGTACTTCTCAGAAAGTTTCTTAAAGGACAATGGTTTCCTAGAAAGACTTCCCCATTTATTCTTCCCCTACATTGTCCTTTTCTGTCATGAATGCAGACCTCGTAACTGAAACTTAGTAGTCATCTAGAATCACTCAGGATAGTGGAATAAAACAGCCATATGACTTTAGGTATTTTTTATCTGCTTCCTAGAATGAATTTACAGAAAGAAATCAACTCTTAATTGTTCAAGGAGCTTCAATTTTCTATTACAAGTAATAAATAAAGTGATGCCAATGATTAACACAGGAACTATTGATATCCTTGGACATAACATAATTCTTAATTGATAGAAAATATAAGTGCATGCTTGGTATAAGTTATAATGTATATATATTTTAATATAATGTATTTTGCTATTTTACTTAAGCAATTTTTCACAATATTTGATTCATAGCAAATTTAACCAAAGCACAGATATAACTCCCATATATCCACTGTGCTCATACATTCACAATCTATCCCATTATACCATCTCTCCTAATATAATTGTTCATTTTCTATAATTTATAAATATATATTCATATATCATTATCACCAAATGTATATATTTTTTTTTTTGGTTTTGGGGCCACATCCAGTGACGCTCAGGGGTTACTCTTGGCTATGAGCTCAGAAATCGTTCCTGGCTTGGGGAAACATATGAGAAACCAGGGGAATAGAACCATGTCTCATCCTAGGCTAATGCAGGCTAATGACTTACCCCTTGCACCACTGCTCCAGCTCCCCAAATGTACATTTTATATCAGTATTTTATATAAATTTTTGCTTTGCTTTGGGATCACACCCGGTGATGATCAGGGGTTATACTCCTGGCTATGCACTCAGAAATTGCTCCTGGCTTGGGGGACTATATGGGGCACCAGGGGATTGAACCGTGGTCCCTATTAGGTTAGCAAGTGCAAGGCAAATGCCCTACCACTTGTGCCATCCCTCTGACCCCTTAGATAAGTATTTGCCATTGAATTATACATTCTATGGGTTTTGACAAATACGTGTAATAAAATGCACTCACTATTGTAATATCTTAGTTATTCTGCCCTAAAATCCTATTTGCTATTCATCCCTCCTCCCTGTCATCTAACCATTTTCAACCTATAAACTTTCTACTGTATGTATAGTTTACCTTTTCCAGAATGCCATTCAACAGGAAGAATATAGTGTAAAAACTTTTTAGGTAGATTTATTTCACCAGTAATATGTATTTAAGTCTCCATCATGTCTTTTTTTTGATAACTTTATAGCTCATTATCTTTTAGTATTATTTTATAGCATTATTTTTATAAAGTATAGTATACTTTATAGCTCATTATACTTTTAGTATTATTAATAAATAATATCAATTGCATGGAATGAATCTACTGTCCTTGATTTGTTTATTCCCCTA
The DNA here is from genome assembly GCA_004027635.1 of Crocidura indochinensis. Classification (NCBI taxonomy): domain Eukaryota; kingdom Metazoa; phylum Chordata; class Mammalia; order Eulipotyphla; family Soricidae; genus Crocidura; species Crocidura indochinensis. The sequence continues at coordinate 29,476 of PVKC010004997.1, read as the reverse complement.
TGAAAAGCTATGCTGTTAGACTACAAATTTGTAATTATAGTCTACTATAAATATCCATGTTCAAGTTTTTGCATTGACATGAATTTTCAATTCCTTTGGGGCGATAAACCAGAAACATGAATATTGGAATGGATAAGAGTGTTGTTTCTGGGGCCTGGGAGATAGCATGGAGGTAAGGCGTTTGCCTTTCATGCAAAAGGTCATCGGTCCGAATCCCGGTGCCCCATATGGTCCCCTGTGCCTGCCAGGAGCAATTTCTAAGCATGGAGCCAGGAGTAACCCCTGGGCACTGCCAGTGTGACCCAAAAACCACACACACAAAAAAAGAGTGTTGTTTCTTAATTTAAAAATATTATTAATACTGATCTCTTCCAAAGTGACAAGCAATGAATGATAGTTCTACTATACATCCTGCTTACATTTGGTGTTATTCATGTTTTACAGTTTGGTCATCTAGTCTAATATTTGTATGGTAGTATCATTGTTAATTCGTATTTTTGCTAATGATACATTATGTTGAACGTTTCTTCAGATGCTTGCTTACTATCTGCATACTTTTTTGGCAATGAGATCAGCTTGTTTAAAAATTGGATTGTTTCCCTTTTTTGGTTTGTTTTATTTGAGAGCCACACCCAGTTTACTTCTACTTCATGTTCAGGTATCATTCCTGGTATTGGTTAGGGGACCAAAGGTGGTACCAGGAATCAAATTGGGGTGGCTGCATGCAAGGTAAGTGGTTTAATACTTGCAATATCTCTTTTGTCCCTGTTCACTTTTTCTCAGGATCATGCCTAGCTGTGTTGGTGCAGGAAGTCTTGGTGCAGAGGTACATTGTATTGGGATTGAACTCAGAGATTCCCATGTGCTAGGAATATGCTTTACCACTTGAGCTATCTCCATGGCTCATGACTGTTTTCTAATTCTAAGAATTCTTATCATTTGGATTAAAGTCTACTATTAAATGTCCTTGCAAATATTTCGCCCATGAAGATTGTCTTCTTTTCATGACATTGTCTTTTACAGAAATTTTTAACTTTAATTGTCATCTTATCAATTATTTCTTTCATGAGCCATACCTTTAAAGTTGTTTCTAAAATGACATTACCTTAATTCAGGCTATCTAAAGTTTCTCGTATATGCTATATGATTCATTTTTAGTTAATTTTTTAGAAGAGCACCTGTATTTTATGATATTGATTTTGTCATATGGGTACAAATATGTCTGGTTACTGTAAAACCATATTTTAAATTTGTTTTCTATATTTTGGGGCAAGACTTTACTTCATTGTATTTCTTTTGCTTCAGTTAATTAATAATATATGAGTATAACTATTTATGTGTTATAGCTTTTGTTTCACTGACTTAGTTGTCTAATTTAATCTCCATTATTTATTGTAACCGTATAGTAAATCTTCAAAATTGATGTTTTAATTTGAATTAAAATTAAATTTTAATTAAATTCATTTTTATTGGCTGGTTTAGTTATTTCATAAGTTATAATCAATGCGTTAAAATCCACAAAATAATGCATTGGCATTTTGATAAGAATTATGTTGAATATATAAATCAAATTAAGAAGAACTACCATCTTTTTGTTTTGCTTTTGTTTTTAGGCCATACCCCGTAATGCTCAGGAGTTATTCCTGGCTATGTGCTCAGAAATCATTCCTGACTTGGAGGACCATAATGGGACACCAGGGGATCAAACCATCGGTCAGCAGTGTGCAAGGCAAATGTCCTACTGCTGTGCCACTGCTCTGGCCCCATAACTACCATCTTTTCTATATCAAGTTTTTCTGTCTATGAATATGGAGTTTTATTTATTTATGAAAAAGATACTTAGACTTCATTTTATTGTGTATATATATATATATATATATATATATATATATATATATATATATATATATGAGGGTACATTCCCATATGAACAAATAATTCCTAGACACCAACAGGAGAAACAAGTCTCCAACTCTCTTCTGCTCAATCCTGACATTATCTATTCAGTGAGAGCATCACTTACACAGGCAGAGTGTCAGGTCTTTCAAAATTGTATCCACTCAGAAGCCAATCACAAGTCCAAGTTGGTATCTGTGTTTCTGACCAACTCGCTATATGTCAGAGACACCACAGCATCTTCCCTAGGTTGAATTAACTTGTTTGGCTACCTAACAGAATTTAGGAAACCCAGTTTTATTTACTAGATTACTGTTATTATAAATCTTATGAAAAATATGTATCAATAATCAAAACTTTATTTTGTCTTTATTATTATATAGGACAAAGTTCCTGTTACTCCCCTGTTTTGCTGATCTTGAGAGACTAAGGAGGAGTTGACAAAGGGGCAGGGGGGAAGATAGATTGGGAGAGATTCTGGAGGAGGGAGAGAGATAGAAATTCTGCAAGAGGCTTGGAGGGAGAAGAGACAGATTTGAATGCAGGGCTACTTATGGAGCAGGCTTAAAAGGTTTAAAAAGCTTAGGAGCCACATAAGGTAGCTAGGACCTTAATAAAGTTGATGTCTCCTGAAACCTGAATGCCTATGGCTCATTTCCTCGTGGCTATCCTGAACCCTCAGACACGCGGGCTGGAGGGAGGCCAGCTGGAGGGAGCTGCAGGTGTGTGGCCCAGGCTGGCAGAGAAAGGCCTCACCCTCCCTCCACCTCACCATCATCCACCTCCATCCAGGACTTTATATTTAATATGTTTTTCCACAGTTCCAATGGAACTTCTGTCCTGCCAGGACTTTGGGTCTGGCATGGTGACATGCACAAATGCTTTCTTTTTTTCAAAGATTATATCAGCAACTATTTGCAGGGATAAAGAGACATCACAAGCAGGTAGGGTATTTGCCTTGTATAGACTGGCTAGGGTTTAATTTCATAATTCACATATAGTACCCTGATCACCACTAAGAATGATTCCTGAGCACAGAGACAGGAGCAATTCCTGAGCAACTTTGGGTGTGATTCCCCCCCCCCCCCCAGCAAATAAAAACCACTGACCTTAGGAAACTCCACTTCGATCTTTAGTTCCTCAGGCCTTTCTGAAAGAATGAGGATGGATACTTAATTGTATAGTTGGTTCTCCAGAAAACCAGCTCTACAATTTTTATGTCCTTTCAGAAGTCACCTCACTCATATAAGAAACATATTTATTATTCTCAGCACTCCCAAATCCCGAGAGTTTGGGAACTATGAGTCAAGAACTGTGATTCAGGGGCCCGGGAGATAGCATGGAGGTAAGGTGTTTGCCTTTCATGCAAAAGGTCATCAGTTCGAATCCCGGTGCCCCATATGGTCCCCCGTGCCTGCCAGGAGCAATTACTGAGCATGGAGCCAGGAGTAACCCCTGAGCGCTGCCGGGTGTGACCCAAAAAAAAAAAAAAGAACTGTGATTCAGGATCAAATACACATGATAAATATGCTTATTTATCATTCATAAATATATATAATTGTTAATCAAATTACATGCACTTCACCATGATGATCTAATGATCTGATCACATTATACATGTAACCAAATATTTATTTTACTTATTGACTATAGTATCACAATTTAGTTACTTAATACCTTTTTTGGAAGGTGTTGAGTGACACCCAGGAGCGCTGATTTCTTAGGACTGGTCCTGAGCTCAGTGGTGCTAGGAGATGGTGCTAGGAGGGATTTATTCATATATTTAACCAGGATAGAACCCAGGTTAGAGTCATGCAAGGCAAGCTCCTAATATATTAGACTTTCTTTCCAGCCCACTTGTTGGATAGTTTTTGTATTAAATCATTTTCATGGGGCCCGGGAGATAGCATGGAGGTAAGGCGTTTGCCTTTTATGCAAAAGGTCATCGGTTCGAATTCCGGTGCCCCATATGGTTCCCCGTGCCTGCCAGGAGCAATTTCTGAGCATGGAGCCAGGAGTAACCCCTGAGCACTGCAGGGTGTGACCCAAAAACCAAAAAAAAATCATTTTCATATAAATCTTATACAAATATTTTATATATATACTTTACTTTGTACAGCTCTAAGGGTAAATGACAAACTGGTTTTAATTTTAAAATCCATTTGTTCCTAGTAAATATGTAAGTGATTGATTTTGGTGAAAAAACCTGCAATCAAGATATAGCCCTGATGTAACAAAATCTAATTGATTTTAAGTATTATTTCACTTTATGAAAGGATTCATGTATCAGCAGCATCCCATCTAGTAAATAAAAAGGCACAGTAAAAATATTTGTATAAAACAAAAGGTTTCTATAGGCATAAAGAAAGCAGGATAAGAGAAAATAATTATTTTAGACTTAAATAACGTATTTATGGAATATTAGAAAAAGTTTTGTGACCAATTATCTTATTTTCCTTTGGATAATGGACAAGTGGGCCCCATTGAGATAAGAAAAGAATTCCGTGCTGACCATTGGGACATTCCTCGGGGAAGCTGAAACTGCCAGGCCTTTCGATCATAATTTGTAATTTGTTCACTTTTAAGCATTGGTAGGCTAAACATAGGCACTTCCATTCGAACTTGTTTTCTTTTTTATTTCCTTTTTGTGTGTGTGTGTGTGTGTGGTTTTTGTGTCACACCCGGCAGTGCTCAGAGGTTACTCCTGGCTCCATGCTCAGAAATTGCTCCTGGCAGGCACAGGGGACCATATGGGGTACCAGGATTCGAACCGATGACCTTTTACATGAAAGGCAAACGCCTTACCTCCATGCTATCTCCCGGGCCCCGAACTTGTTTTCTTCTTTTCTTTCTCCTATGTATTTTTTTTATTAGACCTGGTGGTGCTTACGACTTATGCCTGGCTCTGTACTCAGTGGTCCCTACTGGAATTGACCTTGAAGTGCTTATGCGACCATATTTGGTGCCAGGATTGAACAGGGTTTAGCTAAATGTAGGCATCTGAACCCTATCTACCTAACTCCTAGATTTATTTTTTTTTTAATCATCATTTATATATTCCTGGAGGTTGGGGCATTTTTGTTTGTTTTAGGCCACACCCAGCAGTGCTCAGGGGTTACTCCTAATCCTACATTCAGGAATTACTCCTGGTGGTGCCCAAGGGACCATAAAGGGATGCCAGGCGTTAAATCCAGGTTGGTTGCCTACAAGACAAACACTGCCCTCTGTATTGTCATTCTGGCCCTGGTTTTAGGCATTTTCATTTTTTGGTTTTTGTTTTTGTTTGTTTGTTTGGGTCACTCCCAGCAGCGCTCAGGTGTTACTCCTGGCTCTACACTCAAATCGCCCTTGGCGGGCTCGGGGGACCTATGGGTTACCGGGATTCGAACCACAATCCTTTTGCATGAAAGACAAATGCTTTACCTCCATGCTAGCTCTCTGGCCTAAGTATTTTTTTGTTGTTGTTGTTGTTCTTTTTTGTTTGTTTGTTCGTTTTTTTTTTTTTTTT
>PVKC010004997.1:0-23972 GCA_004027635.1 Crocidura indochinensis | reverse complement strand
TGTGTGAAGTGGAAGGTGAGATTAAATAAATTGTTGTTGCTCTTTTAGAAGACTAGATCCCTTTCTCCAAGTAAAGATCTACTGAGGATTTTACACCTATTCTTTTTTTCTGGGAAGAACTTCTAGAGCTTTCTTAAAATAGAGCTTTTAAGAAGATTGTATTAGAAAATAACTAATTCTGGGGCCAGCGAGGTGACGCTAGAGGTAAGGTGTCTGCCTTGCAAGTGCTAGCCAAGGAAGGACGGCGGTTCGATCCCCCAGCATCCCATATGGTCCCCCCAAGCCAGGGGCAATTTCTGAGCACTTAGCCAGGAGCATCAAATGGGTATGGCCCAAAAAACCAAAAAGAAAAAAGAAAAAGAAAATAACTAATTCTAATCGCAACACGTAATGGTGGGGCTCTGCTACAGATGAGTCTTTTCTCATATATATTTTCCATTGCTACCCAAGGAAAGTATGGAGAGAAATTCATATTTACCTGAAAACTTTAAAGTAAAAATAACACCCCTACATAATACATATATCACAGGCAAAATATTTTACACATTTTAAATATAACATTAACATAATCGCCCAACGAAATTTTAGTCAACTTCATAATCTTCATAATTTTTGTCCAGTGCACATTATAATAGATTAGAATTCATGCCTCTTATAAAAGTTATAAATATTATAAATGGTCAGTGTAACATCCGTTTGATATGAAGTGCTGCTTCATATATTTTTGGGGAGGGAGGCAAAAGTTGGAGTAGAGCATAAAGGAGGAAAAGGGAAAAAAAATAAAAACAAATCAGGCCTGGGTGGGGGGTCAGACTTCAAAGAGTTTACAAACTGGCCAGAGTTACATGTATATAAGTTACTATAATTTAAAGCAGAAAAAGATAATCACCATCAAGTATGTGCTGAGTGAGTTCAAGGAAAGAAGAGATTTCCATGGTGTGGGGATTAAAGGAGGCTACTTGCGGGCAGTGGTGTTTGAGAGGGCCTTGAAGGACAGCTAGACACAGAGATGGGAGGAAAGGGATTTCAAGCAGAGGGAGGATTATGAGAAAAGTTGCTGAAATGCAAACCTGAAACACGTGTACCAGGAGAGGTTTTACTGTATTAGTCAGATGCCAGCTGGAAACAATTCACTCCAGATGGTTTTTGTGAAGGCACAAAACTGCAAGGACCACGGATAGAGATTGGGCAGAGTTACAGGAACAAACAAGGACTGTTGAGGCATCCAGAAATTAGCAACATTGGGGAGCCATTATCATTCTAGTGTTGAAGAGATAAGTGGAGGAAACAGTGTTAAAGTTTCCAGGGAGAGTTGGAGCCCATGAGGATGGGTGATCTGATGGGAACTGAGGTCAGAATAGCTTGAAGACCATTGCCCAAAAAGAGACACAAAGCAAGGACTAGATGAGAACAAATACAGCAAGGGCTCTTGGGTGACTAGGGTAAACTATTTTAGCCATCAGGCTGGCCACAAAACAGAGTAGATGCAAACTCTTGGGTTAATGGGTGGTGGGTAATTTCTCATAGAACAAAGGATTAGTCATTTTGATGACTAATTTTGTAACATCTGTGAAAAAAATAATCTTCTGAAAAAGACTCATCTGAAGCAGAGACCAACCATTATGTGTTGTAATCAGAGTTAGCTATTTTCTAATACAATTTTTTTTAAAAGCTCTGTTCTGAGAAAGCACTAGAGATTCTTCCAGAAAAGGGGGTAGAGTATAAAATTCTCAGTAGATTTTTACTTGGAGAAAGGGATCTAATATTCAAAAGGGGTGACAATAAAATTTAGATTAAATAAAGAATTAGCCATTTAGAGAAAATGTTAAGGCATTGCCATGCATTAAAAAGTTTCTAAATTATTTGGTAATTAATTAAGAGATACTAAGGTTTAATCAACAAAGAATAACAAAATTTATTCTGAATTCCAATTCTTCGCATGTGGGCTTTTATCTGTATGGTCACTTCATGATTACAATATGGTTCTTCAACCTCTGGTCTTATATGTATAAGTCAACAGAAATAATAAGATGATAACAAAGAATCTAAAATTTCTCTGGAAGCTACTATGGATTTTCAGCATGGGAAAACTGACCTACAAATAAGGGACATTCAGTCTATTGTCATTCAGTAAAATGTGTTGTTTGCCTTTTTTTTTTTTTAGGAAAGGAGAGAAAAGTAAACATTGGGTAGAAACTAGTAACATTTCATAGGAAAGAGAGGAAAAGCTTAATGAAAGGACATTAAATATTTTAATTTCTAGTAATTCCAAATTTGTGTGTTGTTCAAATGAAGGAGTTGGGAAAAGGGATTATTTATAAATGAAGAGGGTTTCAGTCTTGAGACTATTTTGCAATACTGTCATATGGTTTTATGCATACGGCATCCTAATATCAGACCCTCCACTGTAGGACTTATTTGCCTCCACATCCCTATACCACTGTCTCTAAGACACTCTGAATTTTGAACTACAGCATATGACATGTATGACTAAGTGACATAATTTTAAATTACAACAACATATAGTTAAGTAGTGTTAAAACTAGAAAAGGGAATAGAGACAAGTGAGTGGAGAAGTAGATTAGATGATCACTCCAAACTACCCCCATACCTAATAATATTATACATTTATTTATTTGTCACTGTAAACTAAGTTTACTTGCCAGTTCTGGGAACATTAATTTGGAGACATAAATTTGAGGAGAATGCTTTGAGAGTAGAAGGTTAATGTGCCACTTTTATGTGACAGTTTTGCACCACAGTATTTCTGCTTGCTGCTTGAGATTCCAAGTTCCCCATGAGTCCAAAACTCACTACTCCTCAGAAAAAGTCATAAAGCAGATGAATTAATACTTAGTCAATCCCATTAAGGTCACAGGCAATCTGTAGAAATCCATGAGAGTAAGGGGCCCGGGAGATAGCATGGAGGTAAAGCGTTTGCCTTTCATGCAAAAGGTTATCGGTTCGAATCCCGGTGCTCCATATGGTCCCCCGTGCCTGCCAGAAGCAATTTCTGAGCATGGAGCCAGGAGTAACCCCTGAGCACTGCCGGGTGTGACCCAAAAACCAAAAAAAACAAAACAAAACAAAAACAAAAACAAAAACAAAACAAAGAAATCCATGAGAGTAAAGTTGAAATTTGTTTTACTTTGAAGTTCTGAATTATGAAATATTTTATTTTTGATTTCCAAAACCTTGGCTTTGCTTTTATATACTATCTCATAACAATGAATTATTAATATAGGTAATTATTCTCAAAGACATAAGAACATAGGAAGGGACTGGAACAATAGTACAATAATAGGGCATTTGTTGGGCAATTGTTTTGCATGCAGCCAACCTGGACTTCTATAAACTCTAAGCATCACAGGGTAGTGGCCCCCAAACTACCTAATGATAACAATAACAACAGTAATAGTAATAATAATGAAGAACATAGGGCAATTTCCTAATCTCTACTGGGATGACTACAATCAAAGACAGGTAATGGGCCAGAGTAGTGGTACAAATAGTAGGGCATTTGCCTTGCACACACTGATCTAGTGTCCCACATGGTCCATCAAGCCAGGAGCAATTTCTCTGCACGTAGTCAGGAATAACCCCTGAGCATCACGGGGTACGGCCCCCTAAAAAACAAAACAAACAAACAAAAAAGACAGATAGAACAAGAATATAGAAAAAAGGGGAATTCTATATATACTGGTGGTAGAATTTGTGAGCATAGTACTATCTCATTCCTAAATAGTCTGATGACATAATGACATAAATTGCAACATTTGCAACCAATAGTATGACACATCGACACATGGCATAATGACACAAGTTGCAGCATTTGCAACAAATAAAAAAATTCTATTAACTGAAAAAAAAAAAAGGAAAAGCTTTCAGTGCATGTTTTATTTATGAAAAGTACAGAATAGCCAAGTCTATAAAAGACAGAAGACTGACTTAATTTTGTGGAGGATGGGGTAGGGATAAGGAATTATAGTTGTAATGGAAAGGGATCTCTTTGGAGGAGTGATTAAAACACTTTCAAATTGATTTGGTAATTGTTTCATAATATTGCGATTAGACTAAAGATCAGTAGATTGAATACTATAAATGAATTAATTTTGTGTGATTTAAAATAAAAAATAAAGCCAAAAATGTGCCAATGTGGCACATACTGTGAGTTGGGTACAAAAAAATAAATCTTACTCTCTTACCTAATCTATGACAAATGGCATGTGTGATTGGAAAAGCCATTTGGGACTAGAAACTATTTAGTCAACTGAGCAGATATGGTACATTTCAGAGTGTAAGGATGGATTTTATAAATGGTTTATGTGACAAATTCTTTCCGAATCAAAAAATTTTAACTCCTTGTAATTGCAGTGTTTTATTTTGCCTCAGCCAATTGGATTACTGTAAACCAGGACAATTTTTGAAAGCAGTGGAGACTCAAGAGTTTCTAGAGCAGAAATCAAGCTGCCTGCTTAAATAGCTTTGGAGAGCTGAAAGTGGCTGGGAGTCATAAGTAGGATAAAGCATTCCCAGAAAAGCTACCACTTGGCTCACGCATATCATACTTTTTTTTTTTAAATCAAAATGAGATGTCAGGGATACAAGCTCATTTTAATAATTTAGATCCTAACTTTATGTAAATCTCTACTATGTGTGATTCTATGTTAAACTTCAGATAGAAAGTGAAATTTAGGATACTTATATTAAAATAATCTATAGGAATACAAGAGTATTATTTTGTACTCCAACAAAAATATAAGGCAACACTACATTATTTTAATAGAAAAAAATGTTAAAGAAAATTCAGGGGGCTGGTGAGGTGGCGCTAGAGGTAAGTTGTCTGCCTTGCAAGAGCTAGCCAAGGAGGGACCGCAGTTCGATCCCCCAACTTCCCATATGTTCCCCCAAACCCAGGGGCAATTTCTGAGCACTTAGCCAGGAGTAACCCCTGAGCATCAAACGGGTGTAGCCCCCCCAAAAAATTCAGGGTTATAATTACATCTACAATCCCCTTTCAAAGATTCAAGAGTTAGGGATAGAGACATAGTACAGGAGATAAAACATTTGCTTTGAGTATGGCCACTTCAACAGACTCTGATTTGACCTTCAACTTTACATATCATTCCCTAAACTCTACAAGGGTTAATTCCTGAGTCTTGAAGCAAGCAGGAATAACTGTTGAGCCCCTGAGCATTACCTAGTGAGAACTTCTTGTAACAAAAAAATGCAACATTATTTAGTTTGGGAATTATTATGGATATATGCAATTTATAATTCCATTGAATGGAAAATTTTAAGTTGTCTAAAGCTACACAGTTAATGAACTTACCTGTATATATAAAGTATAGCCAGTGTTTAAGAAAATAAAAAATAGTCCTCTAAATTCAAAACCATGCCATTGCCACATTTTGCCATAATCATATCTTCCTTCCCTGAAAGTAATTTATGTTATCTTTCTTTACCTCCTTTGGATATTTCATATAATGCAATGAATCTTTGATAAATTGATGAAGAGAACAAAATGAAAGTTACCATATATAAAGACATTATTTAATTACATTATTTAATTAAAGCATTCTAGCTTCAAAATAATTTGGGGGGGAGGACACATCCTGCAGTGCTCAGGGGTAATTCTAATACTTAAGAATTACTCCTGGAGGGGTTGGAGGACTAGATGGGGTGTCGAAAATCACACCCAGGTCAGCCTCATGTAAGGTAAGTGCCCTACCTGCTTTGCTACTGTTTTTTCTCCCTAAAAGTAATTCCTACTTAAATGGACAGATGTTCTTAAAAGTAAACCAGTGAATTGGAGAAATAATAAAGTGGATAACATGTTAGTTTATATGTGCTATCACAAGACTAAACCTCAGAACCGCAGTTGATCCCTGAGCACAGAGACAAGAGTTTACTTGAGCACCACCAGGTATAGGCCAACCTTCCTCCTTATACATAAGCTCTTCAAAATTATTTGCATACTGTCTCTTATACAAACTCACCGAGAGCCATCACATTAGTATTTCCATCCACTAACTTGTGGGGTCTAGCCATAATTCCATTCTCAAGGTAATCTCTGGTAACACTTTAAAATATTTGTTGGTTTGTGTTTTGCATTTATGAGACTATGTGAAGTGAATTTCTCTTTTTTTGTGACTAGCTCAATATCTTCTTTCTGTGCTTCAGGAAAGTCCACATAACTAGACAGCTCTTCTCTCACTATACAAAATTTTTTAATTCCAGATAGAACAGATAAAAATACATATCAAAGTCTCTAGTACTTAATCTGCTAGCCTTTAGGAAAATTAAAAAACTCAAGAACAGGGGTCGTAGAAATAGCATGGAAGTAAGGCATTTGCCTTGCATGCAAAAGGACGATGGTTCAAATCCCGGCTCCCATATGGTCCCCAAAGTCTGCCAGAAGCGACTTCTGAGTGTAGAGCCAGGAGTAACCTCTGAGCACTGCTGGATGTGACCCAAACACAAAACAAAACAAAACAAAAACCTCAAGTATTAATGATTTCATTGGAGATACAATAATTTTCACAAGTACATTTGTCACTGTATTTTTCCTTTCTTTTTTAAATAAGCTTTCTTTCCTCTCTTCTGCTTTTCTTTCTGTTTTTTAAATAACTTTGCTTTTAGTTATCTGGAAACAAATGTATTATGATCAACAATGTGATGCATTCTATTAAAATAAATTTTTAAAAAAGACTCAAAGATCAAGAACTCTGAGAAATTCATGCTGGTAAGGATGTGGGCCAAGGCTGTCCCAACAGTAGATGTGTGTGTAAACAGAGTGTCAACAGCTATTAACATATCTCAGGTTAACTATGTGGATGTTTGTTACGGGATACAGAATTCAAAATATATATTTCCCCAGACAAAAATATAGTTTTGCTTAACTTTTTAAGTTAATGACAGACTGAATAAACCAAGTTGCTTCTAATAAATGATATCACACAGCCTAGGTGTGAAGTAGTTTCTACTAAGTTTTCATAATTACAGTTTAACACACAAGGAACAAATCCTTTAACAATTTATTTCTTGGGTGCATTTAATTCCTGCTACAACACAATGCATGATTAATGAATTAAATTTGTACTTTGTGAAGACCTCTTTGTGAGCTTCACCTTGCTGGCATTTCAGGGTGCTCTCACTTTTCCCAAACCAACACCTACCTATACATAATATTTCTCACAATGGATATCATTTGTATGGAGAACCGAAAGTTCTGGGAATTTGCCTCTTTAGGATAAATTTTTACCTGTGATTCATAAATACAAAGTAGGAAAGGCCAGACACAAATTATTGTTGGTATTGAGATTTCACAAGCATAACTTGGCCATAGAATATCTTTGAAGGATCTGAAACTGCTCTCCCAATTTTTGCTTGAGACTAAATGTCTGTTGGGTTTCTCCCCTTCCCTGACAGACTATTCATATTCTCCTCTTGGTTTTTCTTGACATTATTCATAGATTGCTAACATATAAATTTGCCACATTCCACTTCTCGGCAATCTGACTTAAGTGAGCAACATCCTGAAGATAGAATTCAATCAAAGTCTTCTTCAACTCCCTTCCCAATCCAATCCATCTCATCTATCTAAATGTAGTCTAGGTAGGTGTTTCATACTTGATATTCAGAACTGATAATGCATAAATAAATATATACACATAAAACACACGCACACACATATGTTATATATATATATATGTTTTTGGACCACACCTGGGGGATCAAACCCTGGTCCATCCTATGTTAGCGCATGCCAGGCAAATGCCCTACCGCTTGCGCCACTGCTGCAGCCAAAAAAACCCATAAAATACAATACAAAAATCCATTCCTCGTACCTATATTCGTTGCAGCGCTATATACAATAGCCGGACTCTGGAAACAGTCAAGGTGCCCTTTAACAGCTGAATGGCTAAAGAAACTGTGGTACATATACACAATGGAATATTATGCAGCCATCAGGAGAGATGAAGTCATGATATTTTCCTATACACGGATGTATATGGAATCTGTTATGCTGAGCGAAATAAGCCAGAGGGAGAGAGAAAAACGTGGAATAGTCTTACTCATCTATGGGTTTGAAGAAAAATAAAAGACATTTTTGCAGTAATTTCCAGAGACAAAAAAGAAGAGGGTTGGAAGGTCCAGCTCACCTCATGAAGCTCACCACAAAGAGTGATGAGTTTAGAGAAATAACTACATTGAGAACTATCCTAACAATGGGAATGTATGATGGAAATAGAAAGCCTGTCTAGAGTATAGGCAGGGGTGGGGTGGGGAGGAGGGAGTTTTGGGACACTGATGATGGGAATGTTGCACTGGTGATGCCCTTCATGCTGTGCTATCTCTCTTACTTCAAGAGACACAGGATTTAGTGTCCATGGAAGAAATCCTGGAAGTGGGGAGGAATTTCTTTTTGGTATGTATACAAAATTTTCCCTGACTTGATACTTAAAGTCATTCCTCAAAGATTTTGTTGTGAATAAAAAAATAATAATTGCAAGTAAAAATTATACCTTTTCACATGAATTATGAAAGTAGCTTCAGATTTCATTCCTTTCTTGTTTTCTTTTGTTACTTCATTATTGGTGATGGCTAGTGTTTTGTCTTTAATACCGCTTACATGATTCTCTGCATGTTGAATTCTGTTGCCGTGACTTGCTAGTATATTATTCAAGTTCTTCAGTTCTTTATATATGGAATCTTTGTTACCTTGGACCAGTTTATCTTTCAATGATTAAATTTTTCTTTCAGCAATTGCTTTATTTCCATGACCATTGCATGGATCACTGATGTAAGCTCTTTATCAATGAGATTTAAGGCTTTCTTTACATTAATGCAATGATTTGCTAAAGCCAATATCCCTTTCTAACCAAAGCAAGTTATTACCTTTTTTCCATTGTTTTGAGAATGATACATATCAAAAAATATTAGGAGCATTCTTTTCAACTATCAATTTTTATAGTGGTATCTACTCTGCCCTAGTGAAGGTGTTGTATATTTTCTGATTGAAACTCAATCATGAACACCTTAGTAACTATGACAGAAAAAATACTGTATTATGAACAATCCTATAAGTCAGTGTTTAAATAAAGAAAACATTTTAAATAAAAATAATAGTAAGAAGAACAATTTATACTGACAAGGAAGTAATGAAAAAGAAAATAGCATTCACTGCTGATGAGAATGTTGTCAGGTTCAACCCCTTTTATAAAGTGTGAAAAGGCCTAAGCAAACTTAAAATTGAGCTACCATATGATCCAGTAATTCCATGTTTGGGTATCTACCCCTAAGACTTAAAACTTTTATCGAAAAGAATGTATGCACACCATTATTCACTGCTGCACTTAGCACAATAGTTAAGATGTGAAATCAGGGGGCCAGGCGGTGGCGCTGGAGGTAAGGTGCCTGCCTTGCCTGTGCTAACCTAGGACGGACCGTGGTTCGATCCCCCGGTTCCCCATATGGTCCCCCGTGCCTGCTAGGAGTGACTTCTGAGCACATAGCCAAGAGTAACCCCTGAGCGTCACTGGGTGTGGCCCAAAAAAACAAAAAAAAAAAGATGTGAAATCAATCTAGATGACTAACAACAGTTGAATGGATTATGAAACTGTGATATATATCCAAGATGAAATATTATGCTGCAAAGAACAATTTAATCATGCAATTTTCTGCACCTTGATTAGAACTAGAAATATGCTGAGTACAGTAAACCAAAAGAAGAAAGACAAACACAAGATGATCTCACCTATCTTTGGTATATAGGATAAATAAATGAAGAAATAATGTAGTAGGGAGGGATGACTAGGTCACCCTTGATACCAGAGCTAAAGGAGAAAAAACACAAAGAAAAAAATCAAGAGGAGAAAGAAGATGAGAAAAATAAAGTAAAGGGTAGCAGGGGGCAGAGCTTCAGTTATACTGGTGAGTGTATAGCTATAAATCTAAAGCACAGACTCAGCAACATTGAAAACCTGAAACCCAAGCTCCAAATATTGAACTTTGTAATGTGCCTGTCAAGGTAGTAAGTGGAGAATAGGGAATGAGAGAGGAGGGTTAGGTATGGAACACTAGAGGAGGGAAGCTGAATCTGGTGGTGGGGTTGGCATTAGTCTAAAGCTCAACTTTTATTAATTAATTTTATAAATAATTGTTATTTAATTAAAGATTACCTTAAATATAATTTAGGTCTAGAACAATAAAAGTACAGTGTGTAGGGCACTTACTTTGCATGTAGCCAACCGAGGTATGATGCCTAGCAGATAACTAAAAGCTAATGTAAAGATATGAAGTCTGGTTGTGGGAAAAAGAAGAACGAATACATATCCAACAAGGAGTGATGTCTTAAAAAGAAAACTGGGTACAAGTAAGTAACTAAAATAGTCCCATCTCAAAGGCAAGGAGAGACACATGAGGGTGGACCACAGGTGGCTTCAAAGGCTAACCTGAACACTTCATGGTCGCAGAAGCAGGAGCGATTGTAGGCACTCAAGGATCAAATCTAGGTCATACGAATCTTAATCCGTTCAAAACTGTTCAAAACAGAAAGCAAATGGTTACCAGCTCGAGGCACTATCACTGGTGCTGTGCCAAATACATACTATCCCTTAACTAGATGCAGGGCAGTTTTTAACCAACATTACTGTAAAACAAAAATAACATTTTGCACAAATATTGGGACTGACAGAAATGAAGAGGTGAAGCCTGAAGCCCTAGTCAACAGATGCAAATCTAGTCCTCTTGTGGAGCTAGAGATTCTGTAGATTAGTGGAGAATGTTTCAGATGACTGTCTAGGAACAAGTTTTCACCACTCTTGGGACTTTGTGGAAGGAGATGGCAAATTGGATCCACCATTCTTTTAATCCCACCAAGTTGCACCATATGTTTATAAATAGTGTTTTCATTTTAACCCTAAACGAGGGAGATTTAGGATTGTAGTTGGCCTATTTGTGACTTGCTATTGTCAAAGATGGTTGCATTTTTTCAAAAGTTGAAACAGAAAACTAGAGTAAATTACACATCTCCACTGCCTAAAGGATTTATATTTTCCTTTTGTTTGTTCTTAAATACCATCCTTCTACTCATCTGCTGACTTTTCAATTGCAGAACACTTTGGCACTAAGCCAGATATTCTGTGCTGTGGTTTTCCTTCTCCACCCATAAGATTAAGAAAGAAGTGGGGGTTCTGTAGGGAGAGAAGAGGAAAAATTTAGAGGAAATCTTGTTTTGCTAAAGATCTCATCCAAAAATAAAAGAAAACTGTTCACGGGCATTCCAGATTTCTGATTAGCCAAACATTTTCCGTGTCAAAACCTGTGCTGGATGTATATTCTTGGCAAAAGGAAAGACTCCTTTATACTGAGTTGCTCTAGAGTCTAGAGGGTCCAACCTGCCTTGCTGCCCAGGTCTGCATCTGTAATAAAATATAGCTGGATTGCTACAGTTTACAAAAAAACTGGGCTGTGGAAATCTCACTGACACTGTCCTAAGTCTCCTCTAGCTAGCAATGGACAGCACGGCCAATCCTTGTACTTTCACTAGTTGAACTGGAAAAATTAGTTCAATTGGAAAGCTTGATTTAACAGCACAGTTCAGTATTTTCCTTTATTGTCCTAATAAAACTTTCTTTTTTTCTAATTTGTATTTTTGGGGGGGGGGGTTTGGGCCACACCCGGTGACGCTCAGGGGTTACTCCTGGCTATTCGCTCAGAAGTCGCTCCTGGCAGGCACTGGGGACCATATGGGGAACCGGGGGATCGAACCGCGGTCTGTCCTAGGTTAGCGCAGGCACCTTCCCTCCAGCGCCACTGCCTGGCCCTCATCTAATTTGTATTTTATTTATTTATGCTACCTTTTATTTCTTTTCTAAGATTTAATTATAATTTCTTCTATTTAATAAGAGGTAAAATGACATTGATTTGACATTTTTTTGTTTATTTGTGTTTTTGTTGTACATCCAGGTGGTGCTCAGGGCATAATATGGACTATAAGGGATTCTACCCAGGTAGACTGCATTCAAGAATATCACTGTGCCTGCTGCATTATCTTTCTTGTTCCAAGAACAATCTTTTCTTTTTAATTTAATCACTATAGTTTACAAAGTTGTTCATGATAACGTTATTTCATGATAATGTTCCAACACCAATTCTACCACCATTGTGACCTTCGCTCAATCACAGTGTCCCCACTTTCTCACTCAGCCCCTGAGTAGGTCTCCTTAGCAGGCACAACTAAGTTTACTTCAGATCGCTTGGTACAACAAAATGACCAATGTAATTATCAAGAATAGATTGATAATAGTTGTTATGTCTCATAATGGTTCTACCAACGTCATTGACTGAGGACATACTGATCTGAGAGGTGCTAGGAGAGCCTTTAGTGCCATTATTTTGACTCATTGAGTTTGGTGTGCTTCAACACAACTTTCCCATCATATTTGCAGTGTTCCTACTGGTTTGACAGTAGGAATTGAGAAATTTGGAGGATCTACAGCTCCAGGAGCTGTGGAGCTAGATGATTGGTGACTTGGTGGCTTGATAATTCAGTTGTGGATCTGGGCTGTTTATAGGCTGGAAAATGTCTGGTGTGGGTCTTCTATTTTTTTTTTGTTGTTGTTGTTTTGTTTTGTTTTTGGCTTTTGGTTTTTGGTTTTTGGGCCACACCCGGCAGTGCTCAGGGGTTACTCCTGGCTGACTGCTCAGAAATAGCTCCCAGCAGGCACAGGGGACCAAATGGGACGCGGGGAATTCAAACCAACCACCTTTGGTCCTGGATCGGCTGCTTGCAAGGCAAACGCTGCTGTGCTATCTCTCCGGACCCTGGTGTGGGTCTTCTGAGCCTTCTGGCAGGAAAGTGAATCTGTCTCCCCTCAAACTCTAGAGTTTGAGAACAGTTTTTTAATACTTCATCTGCTACCACCACCAGGACACTTCCTTTTTCTCACCCGCGTTTCCTTTTTCCTTTCCTTCATACTCTCCCAAGAAATGCTCAAACGGCCCTAGGAGCACTCCGGGCAGTACAGTCATCCTGTCAGTAGTTAAATGTGAGGGTCCAAGGAAGCAGTGTTGCTGAAGAATAGCCAGGCTTTCTTGGTGATGCTTAGAGACCTCCAGGGCCACTTCCAGCTGTGGCTCAGGTGGCTATATATGCTAAGTGTTGAGCTTGAATCAGCAATATGGAAACCATGCACCTTAACTCCTTCTTCTTCTTCTTCTTCTTCTTCTTCTTCTTCTTCTTCTTCTTCTTCTTCTTCTTCTTCTTCTTCTTCTTCTTCTTCTTCTTCTTCTTCTTCTTTCTTCTTCTTCTTCTTCTCCTCCTCCTCCTCCTCCTCTTCTTCTTCTTCTTCTTCTTCTTCTTCTTCTTCTTCTTCTTCTTCTTCTTCTTCTTCTCTTCTTCTTCTTCTTCTTCTTCTTCTTCTTCTTCTTCTTCTTCTTCTTCTTCTTCTTCTTCTCCTCCTCTTCTTCTTTTCTTCTTCTCCTCCTCCTCCTCCTCTTCCTTCTCCTCCTCCTCCTTTCCTCCTCCTCCTCCTTCTTCTCCTTCTTCTTCCTTCTTCTTCTCTTTTCTTCTTCTTATTGTTGTTATTATTTAATTTGAAATTAATGGGTAAAGGAAGTAAAACATACAAACATGTAGGTATAAAATAAGTAAGTCGCAGGTTATCAGGGACAGCATGGCGACTGTTGTCACTATCACTATATTGCATATATGAAAGAAGAAGCTAAAAGAATAGATTTTTTTTCTGGGTTATTCTTTTTTTATTTTAAATTTTATTTTAATCATAGTGGTTTACATAGATTTTTAAAGTTATTGGTTGAGATGCCGGGGATTAAACTCAGGACCACCAATATGTAATGCAAGATCTTCAAAGTTATCACAAGAAAAAAAACTGTAACATTATAAAGACATGAGAACTAGTTTTATTGTGATAATCATTTTATAATGTCTACAGATATGTTAATTATACCTCAACTTCAAGAAAACAAAGTGAAGAAAATAAAAGGAATTGTATTGCATTCATGTCTAATGTCTAATGCATTAATATCTTTAGGAAATGCTAGATGTTATCAACTGATTTCCATTGTCACAAAGAACACAGGATTTTTGAAATTATTTTTGAAATTATGAGTAATTTGTGGTGTTGGTATTTGTGGCAAACCCTGAAGGCACAGGAGAAATATGTTATTATCTATCCATAATACCTATAGACTATTAACCTGGCTTCATGTTTTTGTAAACTGATGACAACAGATTTGTTTCTGTGATGAGAGCATCTGGTGAGGAAACCTTGGCTGTAACTTTTATCATGGTAGCTGTGATACAACTGCATCTGGGACTGAAGAGTTGTACTCAGAGTCACACAAGACACATTCATTGTGTCTTTGTTCCTAAGAATTGCTCTGACAAATGGAGTCTGGGTGAACTAACACAACAGAAATTAGCTATTTCACAGTTCTGAAGGCCACAAGTTCAAAATCAGACTGTCAGTAGAGTTAGTTTCTCTTGGAAGTTCAGAGGAAGAACATCTACTAGTTTCTGATGACAGATAATAATCCTGGATGACCTTTGGCTTTGAAGACTCAGCACTGAAATCTTTGCCTCCATCTTCTGACCTAAAGTTGTTTTCCTTCATTTCATAAAGACAGCAGTTCTTGTATTTAGGATCCATCCTAAAACCAAGGCAATCTTATCATAAAATCCTTAATTTAATTATGAAAGAACCTGTTTTCAGATAAAGTCATATTTGCATACACCATGGGTTGAGTTGTATTTTTAGAGGATATGATTCAACTCATCACAGAGTTATACCTTACATAACAGCAGCAAAAATTTAAAAAATCAAAAATTAAAATCTACAAAGCCACTATAAAACCAATTGAAAATTTAAGCCAGTGGGAAAAGAATTCTAACTTCATAACTAACTTGAGTTTTATCACTAAACAAGAGAGAGATAGCATGGAGGTAAGGCGTTTGTCTTTCATGCATAAGGACAATGGTTCCAATCCTGGCATCCCATATGGTCCCCTGTGCCTGCCAGGGGCGATTTCTGAGCATAGAGCCAGGAGTAACCCCTGAGCGCTGCCAGGTGTGACCAAAAATAAATAAATAAATAAATAAATAAATAAATAAAGTGCATTTCATGTGGCCAACCTGAATTCTATTTAAAAAAATAAATACATAAACAAGAGAGAAAAATTATTTTTTTAGCAAACTTCTGTAAAGACTACCTCCTAAAATACTATTATGTTTATAATCATTTCAGAAACTCAATAGAAATGAGCAATGCCATTAAATTGCTTCCCAATGCTTTAGTAACTTTTTTAAGTGACTGCAAGGAGTAAACCCATGTGGTTGACTTCACTAAAGATGATCTGGGGGTTAAGAATCATGTTCTATTAGTTGAGGCTTGATCTCTCAGGAGACACAATTCAGAGGAAAGTCAAGAGTGGTGTTGATTAAATCAGTTCAGCAGTTTTAATGCCTAAAGTCAAACGGTCAGTTAGAAAAGAGGGAAATCTGTCAACTTCATAGTTTTTATCTTAAACTAAAACCAATGTTAAGTTTCACTTCATCATCTGAAAGCCTTTGATAGGCCATAACATTTTCATGCTTCTAATATAATCATGCTACAACCCTGTCTCAGAGCAAGGGAGAAGATAAGCCAGTGTCTTTAATAGATTTGCCTTTTCTGTAAGCAAATTGGTCAGTACACGTTAATGATTGCTGACAACCCTGTCTTTGAAGACTTTTCTGTTTTGTTGCCATTTCTCCACACTCTCTATGAGTGTGCATTTGATACTTTCCAGTGAAAGTCCACATCGACTTCCCTATGTATGAACACCATCCTTCCCACACATACTCACATGCATATGAACATGCTCTTGCCTTCTAGTTCCTTCCCTTTGTTGTACTATTCAGGGGCTTGCACTCTTGGTTGCCATATTCACTAGTGTTCACAATTGTCGCAGTACTAGGGATTGTATCAGAAATTGTGCCAGAAATAACACATAATATCTCCAGACCCCCTACTAATATTTTACATCAGCTTTTGGCTTTATATGCCATGGCATTACTTTCCTATTAATACTGCAGATAATAGGTAATGACCTCAAATCTGTAATATTAATTAGGAATTTAATTGGAATTTCATTCATAGAATTCAGATTCAGATTGATGACAACAATGCATGTTCCTAAAATGCTTTGCACATCATCTACCGTTTGCAAGGATCTAGACCTTTCGACTTCTGTTTAAGTGGCTAATGAGATTCTTGCTTATCTCCAAGGATATTTCAACCACAATCATTATTCTTTTGTTTTGTTTTGTTTGTTTTCGGGCCACAACCGGCAGCACTTAGGGATTACTCCTGACTCTGCACTCAGAAGTCGCTCCTGGCAGGCTCAGGGGACCATATGGGATACTGGGGATCAAACTTGGGTTCGTTCCAGGTCATACACATGCAAGGCAAATGTCATACCATTGTATTATCACTCTGGCCCTCGCAATCATTATTCTAAAGTTAGTTAAAACTTGTGCAATAACATTAACTCTCATAAAAGCAAATTTTAAAATGATGCAGCATTTATATTAAAAAATATTTTTAAAATATTTTTTAAGCCTTGGGGCCGGTGAGGTGGCACTAGAGGTAAGGTGTCTGCCTTGCAAGCGCTAGCCAAGGATGGACTGTGGTTCGATTCCCTGGTATCCCATATGGTCTCTTCAAATCAGGGAGAATTTCTGGGCACTTAGCCAGGAGTAACCCCTGAGCATCAAATGGGTGTGGCCCAAAATACCAAAAAAAAAAAAATTTTGTTTTTAAGCCTCCCATGTAGGGCTCAAGGGGCCTGAGGACAACTCTGATGATTCTTAATTTACCAGGCCTGCAGTTTAATCCAAGAGCTCAAAGATATGCTTGGGACCTGCAATTACCCAGGCAATCCTAAGGGTGCTGGATTTCCTCAGAGTCATACCTGAAGGCAAAGCATGCATCTTACTTCCTGTGCTGTTTCTCATATCTAGTGCTAGAAAGAAGGGCAGCCATTTTACAAGAACATATAGTGCTTTGACATTATATTGACATGAATTTAATAAGAAAATCTTAGCTCTCATGCTTTCTAGACATGAAGTATAATATATGCATATTCTCACATGTGTATATGAATGGGAATCTCTTGTACATCTATCCATGTGCCTCTTGAGTACTAATATCTTAGGCATAATGTTTTCATATGAAAATGTATATAAAATATAAGCTTCCTTGAAAAGTATCATGATAATTAATTGAAATATTCTACCAGGAAAACTAGAAGTTTTTCCCATGTAAAACAATTGTAGAATATGACAATGATGATGGATGGAATTTGTAATTATATGCATGAGAAGCCATTATTTATAGTATTCAAACCAAGAATATTAATCAATAAAAATTATAAGTTGTAGAATAGGACCCAAATGTAATATACCATTTTCTTTCTAATATTCTAAAAATTTTAGTGACATCATAAGAGAAATATCTTGTGCTTAGCTTGCAATTTTAAAATCAAAATTAATATTATTTCCTTTTCTGGAAATGGTAATAGTAATATTTATTTAAAACACAAACAAATAACAAACTATTTTACATTTCCCAGAGTTTTCTATGTTATATTCATTGTCTAAACTTTTATGTTAAATGTCTTTTTTTTTTTTTTTTTTTTTTTGGTTTTTGGGTCACACCCGGCAGTGCTCTGGGGTTACTCCTGGCTCCACGCTCAGAAATCACTCCTGGCAGGCTCAGGGGACCATATGGGACACTGGGATTCGAACCAATGACCTTCTGCATGAAAAGCAAACACCTTACCTCCATGCTATCTCTTCTATAGTCAACATATTGTTATCTATTATATTTATTATAGTAGATACAGTAAGACTTTGGCTTGGAGACTTGGTACAGGAGTTGATTACACATTGAATAAGACTACTGGACGACTGCTAACTTACTAAATTTGAAGAAACTGAAAAAATAGCTGTTAAATCATAGAGATATATTCCAATACATTAACTGCTATCATGTCTGATGAGAATATTCTTATGAGCAAAGAAAAACTATGAATATGTAAATAAAAATAAATTTTATATAAACTTATTTTATTAAAACTTATTTTGGAATATAGGAGTTATAGTTTTTGTTCTGCATTTGTCCAGTACCTCAAATGGTCCTCTGTATACTGTCTGGAATGATCCCTGAGTACAGAACATAAACAAGCTCTGAGCACAGATAGGTGTGGCCTAAAACACACCCCATATTATTTTTATTTAAAGCAAACATAAACTGAAAGCTAATTTGGCTTATTATTTTTCATTCACTTGCATTTCAGTGGCATTGTGAATTATAAATATCTCTCAGCATAATCACTATTTCTAGCGTTCTCCACCTATTTCTATCATTAAAGCATGTTAATATTTTGCATTATAATATCTATATAAATATTTGAAATGATCGATGATAAACCAAATTTGAAAACTTTGAATTATTTAAATTTTTTGAAGCTCATAGAAAAATGGGAGCATAATTAAGAAGCAAATGGGAGCAAATTTAAGAAGTTGTAACTTCTAGTTTGTAACTTCTAGGAAAAAATAGTAAAAATATAATTAATGTAAAATATTATAAATATAGTTAACACTGTTATATGGAATACATGAAAATTATGAGGAGAGTAAGTTCTAAGTTCTTATCACAAAGAATTTTTCTTTCTTTTGAGGGGGTGTTTATGTAAGATGGTGTCTATTAACTAAATTTATTGTAGTCATCATGTTCAGTTACAGTTAAGTAAAATCAATATACTGCATGTAAATTTATCTGTGTATAAGTCAATTGTAATTTAATAAAGTTGAATAAATTGAGTAGTTGAATTAAAGCAGAGGTAAGGTGTCTGCCTTGTAAACGCTAACCAAGGAAGGACCGTGGTTTGATCTCCCAGCGTCCCATATAGTCCACCCAAACCAGGGGCAATTTCAGAGTGCTTAGCCAGGAGTAACCCCTGAGCATCAAACGGGTGTGCCCCCCCCCAAAAAAAAGAACATGAATTTAAGTCATCTTAAATTTTATGAAATTCTTGACTATCCAAAGAATATATATGTGTATATATATATAAATTCATTTTCTTACTTAAAGTTCTTTAATATCTCTGTTTTACAGACTTAAAATCACAACACCCTCAAAGTCAGAAAAACTACATTGCCCATTACAACTATCGAATAAAAATATCTGCATCCATAATCACAGCCAGCTAAAATGGATTCAAAATATTTACTATGGGAGACAGAGACAAAATACAGGGTTAAGGCATTTGTGTCTCAACTCCTCAAACCAGTTAGATACACAGTACTGTATTATTGTGCCCCTAGTACCACCACAGAGCACTAAGAGCAAACAACTACTCTCAGGAAACACCCATGAGCACTGCCAGGTGTGGCCCAGGCCTCCATCAAAAAAGAAAAGAAAAGAAAAAGTAAAAAATTCATGTTCTCTACGTATTTACTTAAGAAAACTGCTTGCATTCTTAAATATAGTATATACACATTTTTTATACTTTAATTGAACAAAATCCTTCTAGTTTAAACAGAAAAATGTAGGAGGTAACAAAGAATTTTTGGTTGCTGGAATATTTGCACAATGTACACAAAAATGCTAAACAGAAAGAATGATAGTTCACATATTTTCTTAGGAATAAGCCTTTTCTGAGAGAGAAATATTTAAACATAGACATACCTAAGAATGGTAAATATGACAATTCTTAATTCAATGAGAAATTATTTTCACTTCTAGATTGCCAATAATATATCTAAAGTTATTCACTGCCAAATTTTTCACTTTAGCATACAGATTTTAAACCAGGTCCTAACTTCCAATATGTTCAACCTCTAAGATCTAAAGAAAGTCAGTGTGGGGCCGGGCGGTGGCGCTGCAGGTAAGGTGCCTGCCTTGCCTGTGCTAACCTAGGACGGACCACGGTTCGATCTCCCGGTTCCCCATATGGTCCCCCGTGCCTGCCAGGAGCGACTTCTGAGCAAATAGCCAGGAGTAACCCCTGAGCGTCACCGGGTGTGGCCCAAAAACCCCAAAACAAACAAAAACAAAACAAAACAAAAGAAAGTCAGTGAAAGTACTGCATTAGAAAAAAAAAGTAACAAAATGTGATTTTTATCTTCTAGTTTAATCAAATTCAAATATCTCTACTTTTGTCAATTTCTCTCCAATTCTTCCTCATTGATAAAACAATTGCTAAACTTTTGTTTTTTAATTTTATTTGCTAATCGCATGTATGATTGAATTTTTAGTTCTACCTCAATTATGCTTTCTTCCTTTAAAAGAGATGTTCTAAGTATTTATTAGACAGGTGACTTTTTTATAATAAAGGCTACCACTTTTTCAACTTCATTAATAGTTAAGACCATGCAAGGAAGTTGTAGCCCTTGGAATGAAATGGAAGTTAAAGGACAATGGTTTCCTCTTTGTGTTTTCCTTGCTAAAAAAGGAGATAGATGGGACAATATTGTCTAACTCTTTGTAAGTCATCTTTGAATGTGATGTGATCTTGTAGGTTTCACATAACAAGGGCCATCTGAAAGGAGGAAGAATGTCATTTCAACCAACATCAATTGTTTTTTAAAGATAAGAAAAATCTTTCCAGCTTGTTTGATCTACTTTTTATTGTAATTTTCAATCAAACCAATTTATCGAAAACACCCTAGCAACTACTATCACATTTGATCTCTATTGCTTATGATGTTTCATAGCAATTGACTAATGCAATTTAGTCAGCATTCTGATAGTAGACTTAAATGAATAGCTCAGGTGATCAGATTGTTGTTGAGTTTTGGTTGGCAATGAATTTACTGGAAGGTCGCCATTTCTTACCTCTTGCATGTTAAAAATGAGTTTTTTCTTTGCTGTGAATTATAGTTCTCAATGTCCAGCTCAAGAAATATGCAGGTGAGTTGTTCTTTGAAATCACGAACTAGATGTGTGCTTCCCTTGCTACTTGCACGAACAAGCGGGGATTAATTCACATACGAAAATCCAGCATTCTGAATTCTCAAGTTAGGAGACTAGACTGGAGATATTTAGTTGCTCAATTTTCAGATCTTGTCAGCTGAGATATTTGGCAGCTGTTGAGTTCATTTGAAGGTAGACCTCCCACAAGATTAAAGGCATAGTACCAATGCTCAAGTGATAGCTTTGCAGTTCCTCTATCATTTGAACAGAGAAGTTTGGCAGCATAACCTAGGCTCCCAGAATGGTTAAAAACCTGGTACCTTAAACTTTAGTCAAATATTTAGTCAACTATAATCCAACAGTAGCTTTTGTTTCAGATTTGAATATAGCAAACACTTTGTGAAACTTTATAAAATCGTAGATGAATTTTAGTTTCAATTTCTCATACAAAAAGAATAATTAAAAGTTACCTACATTTTTCCTAAAGTTTTAAACACATAGTTTGGGTTTTAGATATTTATACTTAAAAGGCTTTAGGAAAAATGCATAACTATTTCCTTCTTGGATGGAGAAAAACATTTTTCTTTTACTTAAAAAAAATTACATTTGGGAGGCAGTCACCGGGGACAGTTTAAGTTGAAAAGAGACTTTTTTTTTTTGAGAAAGTTCCAAGTGACTGAGAAAAGAGAATTTAATGGCATTTGCTCCACAACTTTTATTCTGACAGAGGAGTTATTCATCCTATGGAATTCTTTTAAAATCACTGACCTGAACAATATGCTTCTGAGAATGCTTTCCTGCTTAGTTTATAAAGATATTATTATGTATCTATGATATAATCACTAGAAAATGCTCCCTCTAGGGCAGTTGTTGTTTCTCTAATTATTGTAGTTGATTGCAGAACTGATATACCTGACTGTACTCAAAGGTAGACTGGAAATGCAGATTATGATCATTCATGCAAACTAAACCTGTCCATGATATTGGAATTTGTGTTACATGTAGCAATGATTTCAATTAAAGGATGTCATTTAGTCATAATTTTTCAATTTAGAAGGATAAAATTATTGCATCGAGATTTAAAATAATGGTTCCTATAATTATTTGTGAGATTGATGCAAACGTATCCATTTTCAACCATAAAGCTCTGATACAAGTTATTTCTCTGAGCTTCGATTTTCTTTCTGTACAACAGAAAATGAATGAAGTCAGATGGTATGGGTAAAAGATCTACAAATGGTGCTTAGCTCTTTGCTACCTATTATTAGAGCTACTTTAAGGATCTGTACAATTTTAAAGCATAAAAAAAAGGTCAATACATGTTATACTGATTTTCATTATTTTTGTTATGAAACTGAAGAAAAGTAACTCAATAAAGTTAACCAACTATGAAGAAATTATACTCTTTAACTGTCATTTAGGTCTTCCCGATTATTCAAACTATTTGGGAAGATCAGAGATTAGGTTAATGTAAAACAGCCATGAAACTAAACATTCTTTACATTTGACTTTGGAATGTGTTTGGTTCTTACATTTGAAAATTGGTGTGTCTGGTGGTCTAGATATTCACTTCAAAGAAAAATGATGAAGGCTTGTTGAGGAGTCATGAGGCACTGAGAAAGATGCCTATCCCCTATCCAGCCTCCCTACCCAGCTCTTCCCTTAATACAATGGTGGAAAATGTCTGCTTTCCCTTAACTGATGAAAAATCTGTGCTCTCAAAACTTTCTTAAAGTAGGGAGGTGGCCAAGTATTTGAACTTCAAAGGTTTTCTCTTCATTCAGACTAAGTGGAGGAAATTGAAATGTCTAAAAAGCTATAATTAAGCAAATACCATACTAACTGAATTGAACTTGAAAGCAAGTTTATTATGGATAACCTAAAATTCTGATCAACCACAATACGACAATACTGATTAGCCTTCCTTGGCTTTGAATATTTATGAGACATAGATATGATTATACTAAAGCAAAATCTATCCCTCTGATTTTAATATTTATTTAGAGATTAATTTATTTTTAGTTCGCTTATAAAAGCTCAATGGGGAATTGAGCTTGAAAATTTTTTCGGAGAGGATTAATTCTAGAACATTCTAAAATTCTTTTATTTTTAAGTAATTATCTAATACTTGAATCTGAAAAAAATAACTTAAATAAAGCATATAAAATGCACTTCGATTGCTTTTAAACTTATACACATAGCAATCTATGTCTAATGAAAGTGGGGAGAAAACTATTTTTACATGGAGAAAAACGTATTTTGGAAAAGTGATGGCATTAAATCTGATTTTTAGAAATCTTGTTTATAACAATGGTTATATAATGTTTTGTTTTGGGGCCACAACCAGTGGTGATCAGGGAATATTCCTGGCTTCATACTCAGGAATTACTCCTGTAGACTGGGGGAACCTTATAGGATGTCCAGATTTAAATCCAAGTGAGGCACGTGCAAGGCAAGCACTTTACTCATATTATCTCTCTGGCTCAAGACAATTATTTTTGGTTTCATTGTTTTTTTTTTGTTTTTTTTTTCCCCACCCCCTAGTTTCATTGTTTTATTTAAGGAAATGCATCACGTAGTTGACATAGTTGATCACAATACATTTGTTTCCAACTAAGTGAAAGAAAGTTATTGAAAAAAATAGAAAGAAAAAAGTAAAATGGAAGAGAAAAGAAAAATAAAGAAGTAAAGATAAGAAAGAAGAAATAAAGTAGCAATAATGGAGGGCACCAAGACCAAACAGTCGTATAAACATTGAGTAGAAATTAAAAAATGGGGCCGGAGAGATAGCATGGAGGTAAAGTGTTTGCCTTGCATGCAGAAGGATAGTGGTTCGAATTCCGGCATCCCATATGGTCCCCCGAGCCTGCTAGGGGCGATTCCTGAATGTAGAGCCAGGAGTAACCCCTGAGCTCTGCTGGGTGTGACCAAGAAAGGAAAGAAAGAAAGAAAGAAAGAAAGAAAGAAAGAAAGAAAGAAAGAAAG
>PVKC010004996.1:0-33942 GCA_004027635.1 Crocidura indochinensis | reverse complement strand
TTATGGTGCTTAAATAAAGATTTTATTAAAAAAGAATAAAAGGAAAAATTAGAAATTTTCTTAGGACGAATATGTATTATCTTCTTTATTTTTGCATGTATTTAATGTCTTTCTGCTTGGCTGGTTAGGTATGCAAACCTTGAATCTGAATAAGTAGAAAAGAATGACTTCTGATTGTGTAGTTTTTTTGGTCTTAGAGCAAAGCTATTTACCCAAATGGCAGCAATAAAGAATACAAAGGATATTATCTGTATTTCTACCTCTGGGGTTTATTTGAATTTTCATAAAAATATGAAAAGTAGAACAAAGAATATTTGTTTTAGAAGGTAACATTTTTTTCTGTTGTGTGTTATATAGTGGCTGAATAAATAAGAAGTTGATTTTTTAAATTACTGGCAGATTGTTCATCTTGCACATAACTGGTCCAGGTTCAATTATTAGCACACTGTAAAGTCCCCTGATCCTCCTAGGAGCAATCTCTGAGAACAGAATCAGAAATAAGCTTTCAGGTATCAGTGTGTATGACTGATACACCAAAAATTAAACAAAAACATAAATACATAAAAATGAAAGTACAATATTAACTCATAAAAGAAGCTTGAAAACTCAGAAATTAAAAATTAGCATAAAATTGTCTGTAATATATAATTCTAGCTTACAGTACATGAGAAAGGTATATTTGCTAATATATAACTTGGTATTTATTTTATTTAAAATAAGTATTATTAGGAGAAAATAATGTGCCTTTGAATTACAAATAACCATGAAAATAAGGTAGGGATTCAGATTCGTTTTAGTAAAAACTCAAATAGTAATCATGTCCAAATAAAGAGATTCTATTGTCTTGATTTATATTACTACATAAAAATCTGTTGAAACCTAATTTGTCATACATTTAGGAGATAATTATCATAGAGTTTTAGAATGTAAGGGATTGCTTTACTAAGCATTTTAAAATGTAATCCTTTCTTGTAATGTCAAAGTAAAATCAAAGTATCTATTTTAAAAGGGTCATGTCCTCTATAAAAGGAAACTATATTTCAAAGTCAACTAGAACAAGTCTATTCCTTTAATAGTTTGAATTTTAAATGATTTAATTCTTTATAACACTTCAGAAAATTTATCAAAAGTGATCCTACTTTAAAACTTTCTATAATAATATTTGTGAAATCACATAATGCATAAAGTCTAGGAAAAGAGAAAGGCAGATAGAGTCATGTACAGAGAAACCTACTGATCAGAATAATTCATATAATATAATAAATATATTGTTCAGTTTCTATTTTTCTGCACATTACTTCTATTTATATTCTAGAAATAATGTATTTATTATGGATATCTATCTACATTAAAGTGTTTGAATATTATAATAACCCTTTGAAGTATGTAAGATGCTGTACTAATTTAAATAACTTGCTAATCTGTCTATACAGTGGGTTAACAGAGATTTAAAGAGAAGTTTTTTCCTTTAATAGCAAATTTTGCGATATCATTGATCTGATGAGACTTGAAAAATTTTTATTCAATTATCAGAAGTTATTTTATCTAAAATATGTGATTCCATATTCTATGTTAAATGTTTATCTTACTCCAAAACAAATTTTACAGACTACAAGATACTGTTTTTGTATTTTGAATAATTCACGGAGAGAATTTAGTAATTTTTATGAAATATTTAGCCAGTCAAATACTTTTAAAAGTAAAATTGTTCTTGTCTTCTGTTCTATTCTTCTGGTTCTACGTTATTGATAAAAATAAAGTCTTCATTAGCACCATAAAATGTGTTCTCTTGGGGCCCGGGAGATAGCATGTAGGTAAGGAGTTTGCCTTTCATGCAAAAGGTCATCGGTTCGAATCCCGGTGCCCCATATGGTCCCCCGTGCCTGCCAGGAGCAATTTCTGAGCATGGAGCCAGGAGTAACCCCTGAGCACTGCCGGGTGTGACCCAAAAACAAAAAAACAAACAAACAAAAAAATGTGTTCTCTTAAATAAAACAAAAAAAAGGAGGTTGATTTTTCAACCCATGTAACTGGATAGCTAAAAAGGACACAGTATTTATGATTCTATTTTTCCAATAGCAATATGTGATTTTGAGACGGAACTACTTGAGAGATTAGTTTATGCAGACAATATAGCAATTTGATTTTTTAAAGTCAATTTTTGTGTGTGGAAGGAAATGAATGAAGTACATTTCTCCTTAACATTGAATTTCTAGAAACTCATACCTACTTCAAAATGCTAGTTGGAGTAGATGCTTTTGGAGTATGCTCTACACTAATTCTATTGTTAATCTGCAATGTATTATTTAAATTTTTAATTTATGATATTTTAAAATGTTGAACCAACCTTTAAAATGTTAAGCATACCCATACACCCCTGAACCATAGATCATCTAAGGAAACAACCACAATTGTCTATAACAGCACCAGAAAGCAAACCTCTACCAGGGAAGAACCTACTGCTACCCTAGCATTGATTTACTCCAAAGAGTGTTCTCTTAACATCCATACGACTCGGCAACAGCAACAAACTACTTGCAGGGCAGGATGCTCCACATCTAATGGTGAGGTGAAACTAGAGGATGCCCCATATCATCCTGACTACCATGAAGGAAATGCACAGAAACCAGAATCTTTAACTACAGAAACTTGATACCAAAACAGCTAATGTGCAAAAAAATTTCATCGGGAACACAGAGAATGACTCAGGGCTTGGACAGCCTATTATGACTGGAACCCAGAGTCAGTCTTATGCCAGAAAACTTCAGGGATAAGGTTTCCTTGTATTTAGGCTGATGCTTTTTTTCTTTCCTTTTTTTTTGGGGGGGTCTATGCAAACAACAAGTGCCACTCTCACACCGTTATTATTTTTTAACTCATACCCAAAAGTTGAACTATTAGTTTCTTTTCCTTACAAGTACTTTATTTACCTATATTTCTGTACTCAGCGCATCTCCTGCCCTCCCACCTTTCTACATTAATATATACCTAAGCTAACTTGCTAACTTCTATATGTTTATATGTGGGCAGGAGCACACAGAGATAGGAATTCTCCTTAAGAGATAAACCTAAACCACAAACAACCCATACCTATACCCTATATAACCCTTCCCTATTCTCTCTCCCCGCTTCAGAAATCTATCCCTTCACTCCTCAATCCCATCCCCTATATCCCCACCACATTATAACTCTTCACCCTCAGTTCTTAATTCATTAAACATCAAGACCAACCTTCTACCCCAACGATCCAGTACCCAAGTGAAGAGACTTCCACTCATACTCACACATCATTCCTGACAAGAAAATACAACCAACACCCCAAATGACTCATGCAGTGTGACCCTCCTAATCACCTCTCCCTAATGTGTACTGTGGCTTGATACCAGACCTAGCTCCAAAAGGACTCCCACTGCAAGAACTCTACCCAAGATCTCCCTACCTGGAGCCCACACCCCAAAAGGAAATTTCAAAAGACAGATGGGAAGCCTATATTTTCATCATAAGTATAGACCTATATAACACTAACTCTTATCTCGTTTTTCCCCAAAAAGAAATTTCAAAAGACAGATGGGAAGCCTATATTTTCATCGTAAGTATAGACCTATATAATAACACTACCTCTTATCTTGTTTTTCTCCAAATGTTATCTCCTGTATCACTTTTCCCTTTTTCTTTGTTTTCTTTTTTCTCTTCTTGTTCGTTTCTTGTCTTTTTTTTTGTTTTGTTTTTCTTTTTTTTTAATTTTTGATTTGATTTGTTTTTGTTTCTTTTGGGCCACACCTGGCGGTACTTGGAGCGTCCTCCTGGCTCTATGCTCGGAGATTGCCCCTGGTGGGCACAGGGGACCATGTGGAATGCGGGGATTTGAGCTATCCTCCTTCTGCAGGAAGGACAGATTCCCTGACTCCATGCTATATCTCCCGGCCCCACTTTATTCCTTTAATTATGTCTTTTATTTAATCTTTTTTAAAAAAAAAACGAATTTTTTTAGATATGGGTGAGCATATATATTTTTAGTTTTTGTCCTGTATCTGTTTTCGTTTTCTTCTCTCTTCACCCCAAATCCACCAGCATATTAAAAAAAAAAAAAAAAAAGGAGGGAAATTTTACGTGTAAAAACAAGCTCTTACCAACTAGGGACAAGAACTTACACTTTTTTTACAACACAGGGGCATCTCCCACCCTGAACGTACATCATGTGGAACCAATCTAGACCCCAGGGAATTAAGCACTGACCATCAAGTCCTGATTCTGGACCCCAGACATAGAAATGACAGAGTTCGGGGCCGGGAGATAGCATGGAGGTAAGGCGTTTGCCTTTCATGCAAAAGGTCATAGGTTCGAATCCCGGTGCCCCATATGGTCCCCCCTGCCTGCCAGGAGCAATTTCTGAGCCTGGAGCCAGGAGTAACCCCTGAGCACTGCCGGGTGTGACCCCCCCCCAAAAAAAAAACCACAAAAAAATATAAGAAAGAAATGACAGAGTTCGCCACAACAGCTCCAGGAACCAAATCCCCTCCACGGCATTCATAATGCTGCTCTGACACCAACATGTGCTAGTTCTTTTTTTTTTTTTTTTTGGTTTTTGGTTTTTGGGTCACACCCGGCAGTGCCCAAGTACTGAATTATTGGTATCTACTAAAATAGTACATGGATATTATCTCTCTTTCATAGAGTGTTTTGACATCCTCGACAACAAAAAAACTTGCTCAATGAATAAAGCACAATTATATCCTAAAACAGCAGCAATAGTTCCTAACTCATAGATCTAATTATAATATTGAAGTAAAAATGAAAACCCTTGAATGTGACATTGTGGAAAAATGCAACTTGGTACTATTCAGAATTCCAGTCATTTATAAGGCTAAATATTTATTTCCAAGTACCAGCAATCATTCTTTAGCAACTTACTTTTAATTCTTTCTTAATGGTTAAGTGTTTACCACATGCATTGAGAATG
This sequence comes from Crocidura indochinensis, assembly GCA_004027635.1. Lineage (NCBI taxonomy): Eukaryota > Metazoa > Chordata > Mammalia > Eulipotyphla > Soricidae > Crocidura > Crocidura indochinensis. The sequence goes on along the minus strand of PVKC010004996.1, from coordinate 28,982 downwards.
TAGACTTCCTTGTTTGGAAACATTAAGGAGAAAGGCAGAAAAACATTTGCAAGTATGTCAACATTTGTCAAAAGGAAAGAAATTCAAATATAGACATATGGAAACAATATCTGTTTGTATGTCTGCAGATGCTTTTGACAGTATAATTTCCATATAGTGAAGGTGGATTTTTCACAAAGTTTAAAAAAAGAAATATAAAGAGTGCTATTGCTGTTAGAGAAATAACTACACTGACAAATAACATAGCAATGTGAACAAAGGAAGAAAGTGGAAATCTTGTGTCAAATACAGGTGGGTTTGGGCAGGTAGGGAGGTGGGAGATTTGGGACATTGGTGATGGGAATGTTGCACTGGTGAATGGGGGGTGTTCTTTATATGACTAAAAGCCAGCTACAATCATGTTTGTGATCAAATTGTATAAATAAAAATATAAAAAACGCATCATTGGAGGAAATTACTGTCACTATGCTGAACTTGGAATGTTATGTTCATTCCATATCCTATTTAATACTGTCAGATTTTCAGGCATGCTCTGTAAAAAAAAACCACTAAAATTCTAGCAATGACATTTCAATACAATATGTTAGCATAGAAAAAATACCTGTAAATACAGATGCATATGTATGCATATCTGTATATATCCAAATAAATTTGAAATTTCAATTACTCAGTTGTCCCATATTGTAAGAAAACATTAATTTAAACCTTCTATGATAAAATGTGTTTGAGTATCTTGATCGATTGTTTTGAAGCATTTTAAATAATTTTGTCAACTGAGAATTCATAGTAGTGTGCAAAGATAGTTTAAATTAAGAACTCGCTACTTTAACAATTTAAAGTTAAAGCTTGCTCTGTTTCTGCTATGTAAGACAACAACAAAAAATTCAGCTTAAAACAATAGTATTAAAACTACTTCTATTGTTATTTGCCATGTAAAAGCAGGTTTACAACTTACAATAGCATGTTCATAGGCCTTAATTGCCACATATTAAAGGACAGTACTCTGGGAATGCTTCAAAAATTCAAGCTTTGGCCTCATGTTTCACCATGAAAGATGGTGAGTTGACCATAGTCAACAGAGATAGCTCAGCTGACTTTGTTTAGTGAAAGTAGCTGCAAAGGGCAATTACAATAATCTGGAAAGATTATAAGTATAAATGATTCCCTTAGGAATCACAAATCTCTATTCTGCTTTTTTGTAAAAGATGAGTTGCCTTTAGATTAGATTTGTTCTAAGTCTGGTCTAGTTATATACAAAATTATGCTTGAGCATATTTAAAGGAAGTTTTTGGGTTAATTTTAGCACACATTTTTGAGGCACGAGTCTCTGGCATAAATCCCAACTATTTGCTGATACATATAATTTTTAATACCAGGTGAATCTATCACTATTTAATAACATTTGCATACTATACTTTCAAAGAAACATCCCCTTTGGCTTCTTAGAAGAAAGTTTCAGTTCTCACTTTTGAACACCACCTTATTTGTGAAATATCTAAAAATTTAGAGATATTGGTAGAAACAAAGGATCTAGATCACTGTCTACAAGTGTTTGTAAAGAATTTATTTGAGACAGTCCATTGTCAATATTTTCTAATTTAGAGTTTTGCTTTTACATGCATATCACCTAATCTTATGAAATCAGAGGTTAATATTTTTATACTATATAGGTATGAATAATTCCCCAGGATAGTTTACAGTGATATTACAAAAAGATAACATTGTTATTGTTATGGAGGTAAAAAGAGAGTAGATAATCAAGATATCTGAATATCTTTAATCTCAATGTCATGAATGTTGTACCTACCTGTTGTTTTATATATTTTATAATTTTGGGTTTGACATCAAGGTATTTAATTCATTTGGATTTGAACATTGTGCATAGTGTTAGATGTAGGTCTGAGTTTTCTTTTTTGCATATTCCTGATCAGTTGTCCCAGCAGCACTTGTGAAAAGGCTTTCCATGCTCTGTTTTCATTTCTTGCCTTTTAATCAAAGATGAATTGATTGTATGTCTGGGAACATTCTCTGAATACTCAGGTCTATGCTGTTGATCTGAGGATATGTCTTTAGTCCAATACCAAGCTGTTTTAATGACTATTGCTTTGTAAAATAATTTAAATAGAGGGAAAGTGATGCCTCCCATATTCTTTCCTAAAATTGCTCTAGATATTCCTGGGTGTTTATATTCTAAATGAATTTCAGGAGTGTTTGATGTACTTCTTTGAAGAATGCCATGTGTATCCTTAGAAGAATTGCAATAAATCTGCAAAATGCTTTGGGGAGTATTGCCATTTAATGATGTTAATCCAAACCATGAACAGGGTATGCATCTCTATTTCCTTGTGTCCTATTTTATTTCTTGAAGCAGTGTTTTGTTAGTTTTCTTGTATAGTTTTTTCATGTCTTTAGTTAAGTTGACTCCAAGATATTTGAATTTGTGTGGCACTAATGTGAATGGGATTTTTTTGAGCCTAAGTCATCTTCAAGGAGGAAACAGCACTCTCCAAACAAGTGGAAGCAGAGATAAACACATAGGACTATATTAAGCTGAGAAGGTTCTGCACCTCAAGGGAAATAGTGAGAAGGATATAAAGGTCAACCACTGAATGGGGGAAACTATTTACTCAATACCCATGAGATAAGTGGCTAATATCTAAGATATACAGGGTACTGACAGAACTTCACAAAAAAATCTAACCCAATCAAAAATTGTGGAGAAGAAATGAACAGATACTTCCTTAAAGAATAAATACAAATGGCCAAAAGATATGAAAAAGTGCTCCACATCACTAATCGCACTGGTCAAGGAGTGTGTGTTCTATTTCATAAAACCCAATTACAAATATGTTTGTAATCATGATGTTTAAATAATAATATTAAAAATATTTCTAAATAGTTGCTATAGATGACATCAGATTGTTCTATAGTTGATTCTATGTGTGTGTTATTTCCATGCTCAATCAAGATCGAACATTTTGTAAGGTGTCATGCACTTTCAGGAAAAAATAGGAAACAGTTTAAGGAAAATATCTATAAATTATAAGCAAGAATCTCAGGAGAGTTTTGTGAAATTGGGTTTACAGTTTTAGACATAGAAGTTCTGTGAGTTACAAATAAAGAGCATAACAGTGAAGATATCCAGTGTTTTTTAGAGAGTTCTAGCCACTACTATCCATTAAAACAACATCACTCCCAAAGACTTCCAAAAATATATTTAGGGATATCTGCATGTGTGTATACACTAATGCACTCATGATTTTTTTTGCATAGGCACAGTAAGTTTTGGGGAAAATTTGAAAGGGAAATCTCTTGGTCTAGGAGATACAGGGTTTCTCCACCCTTGAAGCATACTGTCATGGAAAGAACTATAGGCTCCAAAACATACACATTGTTGAACCCTCAGGTCTTTTTATTATGCCAGGAAACATTCTTCTCAGTGTGATTATCAGAATCAGTCCTCTGTAAGTAGAGATCCTGGTCTTTGCACAGATCATAGAATAGTATAGGACAGAGTCTTTATGTATACAGAGGTTCTGATATGTCATAGTTGTTGTATTCATTCTTCTGTAATTACTGATCTTGGTTTTTGAGCAGATCTTAGGATGGAACCTAGGATAGAGTCTTTCCTTATGGTTCCAGAAGTGCTGTTCCATCACTGTTGTCAAAGTCATATCTCTAGGATTAGAGATCTTGATATTTACACAAATCCTAGGCCAAAGTCCAGGTTAGGGTCTTTCTTTTTGGTCCCAGGGAAAGTTTACTTAGTCATGATTGTCAATGTCAGTCTTCTGTAGTTAATGATCTTGGTTTTTGCACAGATCTACAGAGAAAATGTCTATGTTGTTTCTGTTTCCTCCTCATCAGGCTGTCATATCAACTTGGTGCAAGATGGTATCAGAGGGGTATTGGGTTTTCCTGGAGGCTGCTTGGTTCCTGCTACTGTTGCAGGGAACTGTGTTATTCTACAGTTGGGATCTGGAGTTTGGGATTGTATGGTCTTTGTCAGATCACATGGAGTCTAAACTGAGTCCACATGACGAATGTTCAGGGTGAGAGGTACCCTTGTATTATAAAGTACATGGGTTCTTATCTCTAGTATATAAGAGCTTGTTTCTGTACATAAGATTTCCCCTTTTGTTAGTATGTCTATGAAAAAGTGAAGGGTGTCATATTATATTGCTGGTGCATTTGGGGATAAGAATGTCAGGTTATACATTCTTCTTTGTATCCTGTTTTTGATCTGAGCTTTTATCCCAAGCAGATCATTTTCTTCTAGAATTTCATGCCAAGTAGAACCAAGTCCAGTGAAATAAAAAAATATATATGTATAAAAATAAAAAATAAAGATAAAAATTAATAAATATAAAAGAATGGAGGAGGCTATCTTTACCTTTGGAAATAAACACATTAAGAAGTATAACTATTGTGGTATTAAACATACAAAAATATAGATATCTCCATTAAGTCTTTTGAGATATTCTTTGGGGGAGGGGGAGGTCCAGGACACATTTTCATCCCACACTGTGTTCTTATTTAGTTTAAGAAATGGTTTGCAGAGAGCCGGGAGGTGGCGCAGGAGGTAAGGTACCTGGTGCCTTGCCTGCGCTAGCCTAGGACGGACCACGGTTCGATCCCCCGGTTCCCATATGGTCCCCCGTGCCTGCCAGGAGCGACTTCTGAGCGCGTAGCCAGGAGTAACCCCTGAGCGTCACTGGGTATGGCCCAAAAACCAAACCCCCCCCCAAAAAAAAAGAAATGGTTTGCAGTAGTAAGTAATCAGGCAGTGTCCTTGGGCTGAGGATCCTTCTGGAGCTGAATCTGGTAGCATACAATAGTCATAATGTATGTGAGAAGGGCTGTATAGAATGAGTAATTGGGAATGGTAGTTGCATAGTTCGAGATGACTGAGAGAGTGTCTTTTCATTTTGGGAACTGGGTGGTGACTTGTTGGGGCAGGAGTCATCTATCTTGGCGCCTAATGCGTTAAAAGCTGAGGGAAAAGAGGGTTAAAAGGGAGTGGGGTTAATGGATCAGGAATGAGATTCGAGGAAAAAGAAGTTCTGAATGTGGGGAGGAGGGATAATATTTACAAGGGGCTATATACAATATAGGCATGGATTGTTTGCAGTATAGGTTGGGCATACATAGAGGAGTCCATTATATACAAACCCATGCCCGCTTATAGACAGATATTAGAGAACTATTCATCAGTGTTTGCTGGAGGACTGATCCTCACAGGATGGGTCTGAGCACTTAAGAAACAATTGCCTTAAGAAAAGATAAATAACTAAGATATAGATATGGAGATAAAGAAAATGAAGAAAAGATAAGAGGGAAAAATAAAGAGGTAATAAGTAATAAAAGAAAAAGTAACTTGTGTTGGCAATTGAAGTGGAATGCAGTTCACGAATAACAGGGGTGAACTTTACTAAATGGAGCTTTCAGGGTTAGATTGTGCCTGGAACATTTTAGGATAAGCATAATTTTCACATCTAGAGTACTAAACAATATGGTAGTGAACACTATAGTAGGTGTCTACACTATATAGTTTCATCTGCCTAATCTTGTGCATTGAGACTCCTTTCCTAAAAAGAAATTGTCAGCATGGACTTTATAATATAATAGTTATTATATATTTCTATAATAATATGTTGGATTGAAGAAGATGGAAAAATAGAAGGAAAGAAGATGGAAAAGGAAAAAGAAGAAAAAGAATAAAAGGAGAAAAAAGAAAAGGAAGAAGAAAGAAAAAAGGGAGAAGGGATAATAGTCATTTATATAGATATACTTGATGAGTGGGAGCTGTAATATAAATCTATGGTACACAGTTGTCTGTTCCAGTGATCTCAATGGTCATATGATTTAGGTCCTAATAAAAGGCATAATCAAAAGGAGATGGGTAAATTGTAGTATTTTATCAAGACATTGTCATAATGGGCACTAGGCATATGGTGCCTACTGTGATTGAGCAGCAGGTTGCAAAATTAGGGTATCCACCCTATATCTTCAACAAATTTTTTCCCCCAATTCACAATACAGAAGGCAAAGGGCATGGGTTGAGGTGTATATGGGGTGAATTTACCGTACCTCCTCTTTCTATACAGTCAGTGTAAAGAACACAGCCTGTGGTAAAAATTGGGAGGCCTGGGGCTGGAGAGATAGCATGGAGGTAAGGAGTTTGCCTTTCATGCAGAAGTTCATCGTTTCGAATCCCAGCATCCATATGGTCCCCCATGCCTGAAAGGAGCAATTTCTGAGCAAGGAGCCAGGAGTTAACCCTGAGCACTGCCGGGTGTGACCCAAAAACCACCAAAAAAAATTGGGGGGATCTTATATTTTCTTTTCTTTTTTATTTTTTAATATATATATGTATTTATTTATATATCTTTTCTTTTCTTTTTTGATTTTTTAATATATATGTATATATACATATATATATGTATATATATATATTATATATATATATATATATATATATATATATACCAATGCAACATTCCCATGACCAATATCCCAAGTGTCCTTCCTCCCCACTCCGCACAGGCCTGTACTCTAGATAGGCTTTCTAATTCCCTCATTCAGTCACATTTTCAAGAAAATCTGTGAACAAAGTAACTGAAAAATACTCTCTTTTTAATACTCACAACTTAAGTTCTAAGAACTTTACTCACTGTCATTCTTACAGTACATAATTAAAAATAGATATTATGTTTTTATTATCTCTTAGTGATACAAAGTTTTATAATAATAAATATTATGATTTAAATAGGATTTAAATATATTATTTTATAATTTTATAAAAATTTATATATAAGTTTATAAAGTTTATAATTCAAAACCCTCTTAGTAATAAAAATTCAAATATTTTTAATAAACCTATCCTATTAGAATTGCTTTCAAGAATTTCAAGATGCACTTTACCTATCTTAATAGGAACGTTATTCTTCTCTTTCTCTGAATTACTTTCATTCATAAGTGATAAAATTGTTGATAGTCATTGGTGCATATATATTATATTTTAAATTATAGGTTACAGAATATGAATCTAATTTAAATGTGTTTGTAAAAATATTCATGAAGAAACTTTATATGAAAGCACCTAATAGATCTGTTTTATTTTTACATATCAATGCAAATCACTTTTAGATATTAATTAAATTTTTTCCAAATAAAGTGGATATCCCAAAGTTTAGCAAGCTCACAGGACATTTGGAGAATGAATAATACTATTACATTTTAGTTTGATCATTGGAAGAAAAAAATCCAAATTACAAGGAAGATTGAAAGCAATAGATGAAGACAAGATTGTACAGACTTCCGAAGTTTGCTGCTGAGTCATGGTGTTATTGATAACAAAGAATTTTTGTTTGTGAATATTAAATAGATAGTGTTTTGGATCGTAAAGAAACATTGAGGTTTCTATCACTGTAGTGAGAATCCTTCTGTATTCCTAAGATACAGAAACTAGGCCAAAACAATGAATGGAGACATTAATTGTAGGTGACAAGGTTGTCTCAGCAGTCTTAGAGAAAAAAATCACACACACACACACACACACACACACACACACACACTCACACACACACTCACACTCATGATTTTAATTAATGAAGTTGTTTGAGTGAGTATGACTTGGAAAATACTAAGAAACATGCTTGAAAACTTATGAAGTGTCGGAAGTAATAGGTAGAGTAAAAATGCCTACTAATCACCATTAGTCTCAAAGTATAGCATTATAGAATATTGGAGAAAGTTTACTCTTCAAACTCAAATAAAAACTATAAAAATATTATAGAACTCTGAGTCCTGTGTGGTGACACAAATGATAGGGCATTTGCCGTGCACACACTAACCTAGGATAAACCACAGTTTGATCCCCTGGTGTTCCATATGGTCCCCCAAACCAAAGCTATTTCTGAGTGCATAGCCAGGAGTAACCTCTGAGCATCACTGGGTGTGGCCCAAAAAGCAAATATATATACATATATAAAACTCAACATAAATTGTGGGATAAGTCTAAACGAGGACTATTAGCAGTCTGAATTTATAGACATCTTATAAATCTTTTACTGATAGCATAAATTAAAGCATCACAGACATTCTGCACTTTGCAGTCTTTTAAACAAAGCTATACTTACTAACAAAGTGAAAAAATGCTATTTGAAGGGCCATTAAGTATACTTAGAAGCAACTCACAAAACAGAAAAATTTTACAACCAGGGCTTGAACTGAGGTCTCCTGGAAACATGCAAAATATTCTATGTCAAAATTCTAGCTTCTATAACATTTCCCTTTTTATCATACTTAAAATTTATTGATAAGTTTTACGCAAAAGATACAGTAGCATACTTATGAAATTTAAGATACATATTTTACGAGTCTAGAAGAATGTGTGAAGTTTAAGCAGCAACTCAAGTTTACTTCATTTATTTATTCTCTTTTTTGCACTCAGACAATGAAGTTTGACTTGAGCTGCCATATAGACTTGAAAATTGATGTCTGAGGGAGACAGAGCATTTGTGAAAGAAAAACTGCTTTGCTTGAACACAGCCACATAGTTAAAACTATTTTCTCAGTCTCAAGTTTAAAAATACATTTCTCCAAGGCAGGTATGGAAAATAAGTCTAGAACATTTGCTTTTCTTTTAAATAATTCAAATATAGGGGCCTGAGCGATGGTGTTAGAGGTAAGGCCTTGTAAGCACTAGCCTAGGACAGACCACTATTCGATCCCCCAGGGTCCCATATGTTTCCCAAGCTAGGAGCTATTTCTGAGTGCATAACCCCTGAGCTTCAAACGGGTGTGCCTCCTCCAAAAAAACCCAAAAATTTATTAAAATTTTGTATCCTAAAAATAATAAAAATAGAAATTTCAGGTAAGTTTTTATTCAGAATTCAGATAGAAAATCCTAAGTTCCAGAAATATATTATTAATTATTTTGTATACCCCAAATAAAATTGCAAAGAGAACAAACATAGGAAGCAATGAAGTCAGCCATGTCCACAGGCCAAGTTCTGGAAAAGACTCATTGGAGGCTGAGTTAGATAATAATTTGTTTAAATAATTCCACTTAGCATTCTTCCTGCTCTATAGAGTGTCTGAGAGCATCAGAAATCTACTCCTTGAAATTATCAAAGATACAAATTCAAGGATTTCTATCATTGATAGGAGGGTTCTCCTACCTTTGTTTTTTTTCTATTTTTTCCTACATTTGTCTATTAATCAATGCCAAAAGCTGTCCATTACAGAAAATAAACCATGAATTACACATATGCAATATTTATATAAACTTTCTGCACAATCATTTAAAATACTTTAATTTTACTATTTCTTAGAAAACATAACTTTGCAGATAAAGATGGAACCTCTTCCACTCAATGTTAAGAGCAAAGTATATAAAATACTTATTAAATTCAGACTATATTAAAATAAAATCACTTTTCTTATTTTAAATCTAATATTCCAGAAGTTAAAATAGGAGCATTATGTGGGAAATTATTTCCATCCATTTTCAATGAAATTCACTTTTGTATGTGATATAACTTACAAAACATAATATTCTACAGAGAAAAGAAAGTGCGTGGGTTTCAATGTACCAGAAACTCTTCATTATTGCAGGCAATGTCGCTTAGGACTTTATCTCTAGATACCTTTTCTTCCTCAGAGATTTCAACACTCTGTAGTTTAAGGCAGAATAGCTAATTCTAAGAAAATTAGAATTCTATAGTTAGAAGGGCTCTTTTGTGCAATTCCTTTTAATTACCTGAAAAAATTGAATATGTTTTAAAATATTTTATTATAGAATATATACTGACTTACTTTCATTTCTAAAATTGGTCATTGTAAAACTCTAATTCATTTAATTTTCCCACATGCAAACACTGGCTAAACTAGTTTTCCCTTCTTTATTCAAATCTCCTCACATTAATATCAGGAAAGTCTTAGAACAAAGAGGATCTGAATTTTTTTATATTTCCAAGCTGCCCCACCGCTCTCTGCTTTCAGCATAGGTTGATTTTTATGCATGCCATTCTAAACAACAGGTAGTGATTTAAAAATTGTCTCTATCATAAAATTGGGTGTGGTGAGATCATGGCATATTTATTTGTGTCCTCTAGACATTAAGTTTGTTTGCCGTTCAAAAGTTATGAATGGGGGCCGGAGAGATGGTGCTAGAGTTAAGGTGTCTGCCTTGCAAGCGCTATCGTAGAACCATTGGCAGTTTGATCCCCGGGTGTCCAATATGGTCCCCAGCAAGCCAGGAGTGATTTCTGAGAGCATAGCCAGGAATAACCCCTGCGCGTCAAACGAATGTGGTTCAAAACCAAAAAAAAATTATGGATGATTTCAGAAAATTGATAAATGAATGAAAATGAAAGGATAACTTCATGAAATATTCTTTTTTTTTTTTTTTGGTTTTTGGGCCACACCCAGGGACGCTCAGGGGTTACTCCTGGCTATGTGCTCAGAAGTCGCCCTTGGCCTGGGGGACCATATGGGGCACGGGGGATCAAACCGCGGTCCGTCCAAGGCTAGCGCGGTAAGGCAGGCACCTTACCTCCAGCGCCACCGCCCGGCCCCACTTCATGAAATATTCTTTTTGCCATACAACTAGTCAAGAAATGGAAGAGGCACAATGGTGATATTTTTGTATAACTTGAAATACAAATAAAAATATGCTAATATGCTTCTAAATATTTATTTAGAGATTTAAATTTTATCATAATTGTTTGCTTATGTTGATACATATTTTTCTTATATATTAATATTTCAGAAACTGGGGGTTGAGAGCTATTACATTTCTTGCATGAGGTCAAAGCTAGTTCAAATCCCATCACCACCAGGAGTGATCCCAGAGCATATAGCCTGAGGTAATTCCTGAACAGAGCCAGGTATGATTCCCCACAAAAAAAAAAAAAAAAATGATAGAGAGCCTGAAATGAAATGCTTTGAAATGAAGTGTCACTATTGTCCCTCAAAATAAAAATTTTACATCCAAATTGAAAATCTCAAAGACTAACAGAGATTGAAACAAGCATCCATGAATCTACTGTCATATAGTGGTTAAAGAATATCTAGCATAGGGGTCTTGGAAATTAAAAAATACATACATACTTATGTATATATACATATATATAGCATACATTCTTAACCTGGAATAATACTCTGATAATATCCGATTTAGTAATTGTATGAATCAATTTTACGGAATTTGCAGCCAGTTTCTCAATCTTTCTTTGACCTCAAGGATAGAAATGGTATTTTTACATATTTTGCAGCTTATTCTAATGTAATTTAGCTAAGTGTTACATGTAATGGTAGTTTCAAATGGCAGTGGTCTTCCTATGAACTAAGTTCTAAGTTAGGAGTTATTTTAGGTAGTTATGACTGGCTTTCTAAATTGATTAATGGACATGAGATTGACAGGAATGACTCACAGAGGGAGGTAACTATTGAAGTGACCAGTCACATATCACTGATGGGCCTCGGTGTCAGTGACTTCCCAGAATCCACTGATGAAGGACAGTGCTTATCATTCTGTATTGGATTGTGTCTCAGTGTAAAGGGAAGTTCTAGAAGCTGCATAAAAAGTTGGAGGTCTCTGGACATTGTAAGCCGAATATTTCTCTGCTCCTGTCTGCATCTACTGTTGAAACCAACGATATGTTTTGTTGGATAAGTATGGCTCTGAGGGAGCTTAAGTGCTAGCATAGTAAATAGCTGCATTTGCCTTGGATGTAGCTCACCAGGGCTTGACCCTCAGCATCCTATATGCTTCACCAAGATTGACACTGCTGAGTCAGGAGTAACTCCTGACACTGCCTGGTGTGGGCCCAGAACAAAGATAAATAAGCAAAAAGAGATACTTACCTGGCAGGGGCGAGTCCATGATCAAGAAGGTAGTTTCCGGGGCCCGGGAGATAGCATGGAGGTAAGGCGTTTGCCTTTCATGCAAAAGGTCATCGGTTCGAATCCTGGTGCCCCATATGGTCCCCCGTGTCTGCCAGGAGCAATTTCTGAGCATGGAGCCAGGAGTAACCCCTGAGCACTGCCGGGTGTGACCCAAAAACCAAAAAAGAAAAAAAAAAAGGTAGTTTCCCCAGGGTGAGGTTTGCCTATTGCACTCTGGGCATGCTGATACCTGCAATTTCCCTAAATGTGGGAAACTGGACTGCACAGTCTGTGATAGTGGAGGTCTGTGTGCAAGCTCTCCCCTGAAAAATAAAAGAAACAAAAAGAATTGAGCCTGAAAGTCTGTTTTGATACTTGATTCCTTTGATCACAAAACAAAATGATTTAAACCTTTATAATCTTGTTTATTAGATGAATTTTTAATATATCAAAACTTTTGAGAAATAAGAAAATAATTAGAATAAATTTCTTTTTTTATTTATTTTTAATTATGAGAACAAAGATGCAAAGAGAGAGGACAAGGTAAAGTTACAGTGGGAGGACGATCACTCATAAACAGAATTCACCTAAGTCCCCTTGCTGGTATGGAATTCGGGGTTTCATTCGCTCTGCGGCTGCGCTTTTTGGGTATGGGGCCTGGAGAGGTTATGGTTCGTAGATCGGCTTAGTAGAGAGGAGGAGAGAAGAGGCAGGATCATGGCCGTGGTAGTGGTCTTTATGTTTCTGGGGCCCCCAATCACACAGCTCGATTGGTCCCACGTGGGTCGAGTGAGACCATCTTACTGTGGGGGTCCCGGTCCATAGATCGGCTTAGCAGAGAGGAGGAGAGAAGAGGCCAGAATAAATTTCTTATATAAGCATACCAAGAATTCAAGTTATGAAACTCTTAAAAACTGCATCACTTGTAATAGAGAATCAATATGACTTTTATTTTTTCTGTATGCATATTTAGATATAGTGAGGAAAGTTAAACTCATTTGTATCCATTAAAATAATTCATATTTAGGTGAAATTAATACAAAATAGAGGGCGGCAGAGATAGTAAAGTAACTAGATCATTTGCATTGAATGTAATTTACTAGGGTTTTATTGAAATATCCACATGGCCTCCAAGCTTGCTAGGAGTAATTCCAAATGCAAAGCTATGAACATGCCATGAGAATAATCAGGTATGACTCCAAACAAACAAAAAAGATGAAATGAAGAGTCAAAGAATCAGCATTGCTTGGGGTTGATTAACTAAAGCCGAGTCAAAAATTGCATCTAAGTAAAAAACGTGAGATTTTTCTTGAGAGACAAAGGTGTTTAATAAAAACAAATTTGGAATTAGGGAGAAAAAGTTAGAAAAGATTACAGATTAGTTAGGAAGCAAAAGGGCCTGGGCACATTCACTGAAGAGAATGATAGTTATGTGGACACTTAAAAAATCAAGGTGTGGGGGGCAAAGTAGTGGTGCAAGCAGTAGGGTGTCTGCTTGCATGCGCTAACCATTTGGTACCCCAAGCCAGAAGCAATTTCTGAGCACATAGCCAGGTGTAACCTCTGAGAATCACCGGGTGTGGTCCAACACCCTCCCCAAATTAAGTTAGGAATAAAATCAAAAAACATGCAGTAATAATTAAATAACAAAACCCTTACTTGGGTGGAACCACTGACGCATTGAACCTTGATGATTATGAAATCACACCAAGTTTTTCTTCTTGTGGCTCCAGTCAACATACTTCTGTGTCCAGCAGATAGTAGCCAATGAGGTCACTGGATTTCAAGAGCTACACTTGATTGCTTCATGTTACTTATCAAGTTTCCTCCTTCCAGGAAAAAAAATCTCTGATAAATTGTCAAAAGTTTTTTTGGGAATTTGCCAAAGAAAGAAAGAAAAGGTAAAAAGAAAAAAAATGATACCTTAGCTTGGTGGTGGTATGGCCAGAATGGGTATTACTGAGTTTCTTTTCCAGTCTAATCTGTTCTTATTGTTTCAAAACCATTTCACATACATTATTGAGGTAAGTTTATAACTTGAAATGTGAACTTGTTTTTGTTGTTGTGTTTTGGGGCTTGTTTTATTTTTTAGGGTTAAGAACAAAAAATATAAATTTTTTTTTTTTTTGGTTTTTGGGTCACACCCGGCAGTGCTCAGGGGTTACTCCTGGCTCCATGCTCAGAAATTGCTCCTGGCAGGCATTGGGGACCATATGGGGCACCGGGATTCGAACCGATGACCTTTTGCATGAAGGGCAAACGCCTTACCTCCATGCTATCTCCCGGGCCCCATAAATATTTTTTTTAAAAAAGTTTTAGAATTCTATGCTTCCAAATATGCTGGTAGTTAATTTAGTTATCTTTAGTTGCTGGTATTAAAAAACTTTTAAATTTAAAAAAAAACAACTTTTAAATTTATTTAGCTCTTGTTCCACTTATAGTACATTCTTGAGATGTATGTAGTGACTAAAGCTTTCTTTAAAAGCAAAAATGAAGAAAAAGCCATAAGGGCCTTTGGGTATCCCAAAGACTTGAGGCTTGGGCATCCCAAGTACATTATTAAAATTCTAAAGAGCATAGAAGCTGTGTGTGCTAAATTAAATACGAATTTCAAAGGCGCCTGCTGTCCTAACCCGTGTGTGAAGATCAAAGGTGCAGTTGTCATTTATATCAATTTCCAGTCAAAAATTTAGAGTTGTGTGTACATAAAAAATCATTGATTTTTGGCAAAAAAGCAAAATATTAGCAGCAGTTTGCTCTATCTATTTTGAATATATTACTGAATTGATTTGGACTTATAACTTAGAATTGATACAAATTTCATTAGCAATCTACAAATTTCCATCAGGTAGAAAGGAAAAGTTGCCAGTACACCACCTTGTTCCCAATAGTTCAATGATTATAAAAAAACGAAATAAGCAAAATATATGAAAAAAAAATCAATGACATGATTAAATTTTCCTTCTGGATAAATCAGGATAACAAAACTTATCAACACATTGTTCTATTATCGGATCCTGAAATGTTCCTTATCCTTGAGTCCATCAGCAACAGGCACTCTCGTAGGGTACTTCATGGAAAGAGAAAAAAATGGTACAGAGATTTCACAGTCAACCTTCAGGGGGTTCCAACCCCCTACCACAATGTAAACAGACAACAGTGATTCATAAGCATCTATTACTTAGACCAAGAAGTCTAGCAAACTTCTCTGTAACACAAATGGTACCAGAAACTAGGTTCTGTCTAAAATGGTTTGAATGCACTTTCAGTTGATTAAAGTTGCATTGCATTTTTACATAAGGTCCTCAAATACTCCCTGGACCTAATATTTTAATTTAATATAATTTAAATTTAATTTATATTTAAGTGTGTTGAGTAAAATGAAACTTTGAATTTCGTTGTTCCCAGTAAGCATGAAAGAGACCCTTAGTATGTATTTAGTCATTTGTAGTAATCACAGGACTCTTTCTTATGGATACTATATTGAAAGAACAGATTTTCATGGGAGATAATAATCATAGCAACTCATGAGTATGTGTTCATGTTGCATTTGTAAACATGATTGTTTGGGAGGTGATAGTTAAGGCCAATTGACCATGGTCAGTCCTAGTTTAATCCCAGGCAATTTTTCTGGTACCCCAAACACTACCAGCATAAATGGATAGTGAGTAATGTATATTGCCCCCACAAATAAAATCAACTTCTAAAATCCTTGACAATATTTGCATTTATTTCCACATTTTGGCTATCTATAAATTCCAGATGAGAGTGGAATGAGTTTTGATTCCTTGATGGGCTAAAGCAAATGGAGACCCAAAAGCCCATTGGGAAAAGAAAATGGGTACATCCAAAGACATTTAGGATGTATTAATTTGTTAAAAGCATGTTATATTATAAAGTAAAACAGAAGAAAATATCAGTATACATTTTAATATGCTTGCTTTTGAATTTACTTTATGTCACGTGAAAATTATATTAGCCAAAACAAATACCTTGACTATTTGATTTATTGTTTCAAATTGCAATTTCAAGATGTTAAATGGTGAGAATGTTCTTAAATGTGTAAAAACTTCTAATAAAGTCATGAACATGTTTTTCTACTATGCAGAACTTTAGGATATTATAAATAATATTAAAGTATTTGACCTGTGTATTATCTCTGAGTGTCTAGAATTTCTTCATCTTGGTCAAATCGAGTATAATCACAGGATAACACAGTTTTAATCTACTTTTGAAAAGCTAAATATTAGTTTTCTATACAAGTTCTTTAAAACTATAGGAAAATTTTTTTCTGATTTCTTAATTTCTTTTTTTTTTTTTTGGTTTTTGGGTCACACCCGGCAGTGCTCAGGGGTTACTCCTGGCTCCTTGCTCAGAAACTGCTCCTGGCAGGCACGGGAGACCATATGGGGCACCGGGATTCGAACCAATGACCTTTTGCATGAAAAGCAAATGCCTTACCTCCATGCTATCTCCCGGGCCCCTCTTAATTTCTTTAACTTTTTTTCATGAGTTCTTGTGTTTTCCTTTCAAGTGTTATATTCCTAGTTAGGAGTTTTGTGAATCCCTTAAAACTGACATTTGCATTATTATAAAACTTGTATATTAAATTCTGGTGATTCCTTTCTATAAAATCTGCCTTACATCAACTGAGCTATTTCTGCTTAACTTCCTTTACACTAAAGTTTGCAGTTTTTCCATGTCTTTCCTTTTAACATCTCTATGACACATAAATAAAACCTTATCATTTATCAGTCCAAAGGTTTCTGACTTTTAAATTATGCACTAGCTCTAGTCATATGTAATGACATTATCTACTCAGCTTTGTTTATGACTGCTCACTTTCCATTTCAACTTGGCCCGTTTATTACTATTTTCTTTGTTCCTTTTCTTGCTCTTTTTTTGGCATATTGCCTATACTGTGGGTTTGTTTTTTTCTAGTGATTGCTCCAGGCTTGACAATATGCAATTTTAACTTTTCATGCACTGCTTTCAAATGACATTGGCATACTGTATGAGAAATTTTCCATCAACTGTCCCAAGTATCCAAGTATTCATTGAGCCATTTAAAAAATATTTAACGTTAATATCAAGAGCTACACATTATTAATATATTCTCCTTAAGGAACAATTATTTTTAAATAATTTATTTTAATATTCATCCCAGGACATATCTGCAGTGACATATCTTTAATCTTTCACAATCACCTTTCTGATATATTGGAAGAGTCACACTAAAATTTCTCCTTAAGCAAGTCTTTTTTTTTTTTTTTTTTTTTTTTTTTTTTTTTTTTGGTTTTTGGGTCACACCGGCAGTGCTCAGGGGTTGCTCCTGGCTCCATGCTCAGAAATTGCTCTTGGCAGGCACGGGGGACCATATGGGGCACCAGGATTCCAACTGATGACCTTTTGCATGAAAGGCAAATGCCTTACCTCCATGCTATCTCCTGGGCCCCCTTAAGCAAGTTATTATCTCTTCTTTCTACCCAATAGAAAGTTACACAAATTCTAATCAGTTCGTCCATATTTATTTTAACTAAATGGTCAATACAGAATAAAATGAAAAAATCCTTCTCTATTTTTCCTATTAGAGATTTTCCTAACTAAATATAAATTAATTAAAATAATTTTTAAACATGGTTATAAGGAAGTCTGTTATAATTATATATACAATGAACACTAATAGGTAAGTATCAGGCTTGTAATCTTGCTTACAGCTTCATTACCAAACAGCACTTGATTCGCTATGTACTAAAAATTCCAGAACTCTTGCTACCTCATGCATTAAATATCATTCCCAAGTTTTAGGTGTGTGTCTTTGCTTCTGTGTGGTCTTTGACTGTGTGTGTGTGTGTGTGTGTGTGTGTGTGTGTGAGTGTGTGTGTGTGTAATCTTTTCCTTCCTTGGCCTTTTGAAACAATCATATTGCCTCTGACCCAACAAATCAAGACATAGTCCATGGTGCACTAGGATATAATTTGGGTATAGGGTGTATCTGAAAGCATAAACAAATTTGAAACAAAAAGCAAGTCTGCATCTGTGTACAACTGTAAGATCTTACCTAGTCCACTATGGCAGACCATAAAAATGCAAGTTATTGGTGGTCTTTTGGGCTCTTTAATTTAACTGAATTTGAATTCTGCTCAAACATTGCCATCCAACTTGGTCTCTGAAATTGTCTTATGTTTGAGGTGTGCAATGATAGTAAGTTGCTATTTCACTCTAGTTTAAAATAATAGTCAAAAATTTCTAATCACAAGACACCATTAATTCAGAAAATATTTTAGGAAGGAAAGAGGGCAGAAGACTCAAGGATATTCTTGAGAACAAAATAACCTAATTTATGTTATCACTAACTAATGTGAAAATGGTCAATCTTACTTGTACTTTGACTTTCTAATAGATTTTTAACTTTTAAAACTATATTTAAGAAGCCAGATATCGCATTTATTGAATTTTTGTGGAGGGTGGGCCACACCTGGCAATGATCAGTGTTTACTCTGAGCCTCTTAGCTGTGCATTCTCTCTCTCTTTCTCTCTCTCTCTCTCTCTCTCTCTCTCTCTCTCTCTCACACACACACCGCTCTCTCACCCCTATATATTTATATAAAATAGCACATATCGATTGCTGTGAAAATACCACTTCAATATTATCTTGGGTCTATAGGCTTTATGTTAGCAAATATATACTTATCTGGTTAGGAAAATAATATGAAACTAGATAATTTGTATTTGGTATCCTCTTGCTTAAATTGTTCAAGAGCAGCAACATTACAGAAGTTTCATTTAAAATAAATCACAGAAGCATTTCTGCCACCTACATTTCTTTAGGATTTCTCCAGTATCTGATCAAGAACATAATATTTACTATAATATATATATATAAAAAAGGTCTTCCAAGTATGTATGCTTAATCTGTGTCAATGGACAGCATTATGAATGAAAAAATATATCTAATGCAGAACAGGGGTCAGTGGATTCAGGACTTTGTCAGTGGTGTTAAGGAAGGAGAAGCTAAATATCCAGTCTGTCAGAAACACTGAAATCCTGAGATCCAGATTTCAACAACCAAGTTTAAAGGGTACCTGTCAAGATGGCATCATTGGAGGGTAGTTGAAGGGGGTAAGGAAAGAGAACCTGGGAACTCTAGTAAAGGAGAATTGACATTAATGGTGGGACTGTATGAAGAAATTCGACCCAAAAGAGGTTCACTAACGGAGGTAGGGAGGACGAGGTCTCTCCCCTTCAGCTCGGGGTACGCGTCTACCACCCAGTAACCAGTGGTTCTGAGGTGAATCGGAGAGTGAACAGCTCACGGAGAGTCAGACTTGTGGAAATATCAGCTTTATTCGGTGGAAATAACTGAGGTCCAATGACCCAGCGTCAGTTCCAACCCAAAAGTCCCCCAAACCTTCCACAGACTTCTCTTTTATACATTAGAGTCAGGTACCACCCTAGGGTAGGGGCAGAAAGCCAGGTCCCACCCTAGAGTAGGGTCCAATCACTGATCAGGGTAAGATCAGGGTGCGTCCAGAAAGCCAGGTCCCACCCTAGAGTAGGGTCCAATCACTGATCAGGGTAGGATCAGGGTGGGTCCAGAAATGTTTATACATAGAAATTCCAAATCATGATAAGATTAGAAATGTTTACATATGCAACAGGACTGATGCTAAAACATTGTACTTCTGAAAGTCAGCTATGAATTACATTGTAAATCATGGTGCTATATATAACTTTAAAAATGAAATAAAAAGAAGAAAACAACTATATGCATTAACTTTTTGACATTAAAATCCATTCAGAATCTGTCTCTCTCACAAGGAAAGGCAAGAAAATGTTATATAAAAATCATCCACATGTTCCTTTACACAATGTCATGTGGAAGATAATTTGAAATCGAGGAAGAAAAACATTAATAAAAATGCACATTGTGGTAGAGTCCTTGTGCTGGGAGTCCTTCTGGGCTGAATTTTGGTATAATACAACTATCCATATTTGGCGGGGGGGTGGGGTGTGAGAAAAGGGCCACATATAATGAGTCAGCGGTAATGTTCCTTATAGTTTCTTGCCTGGGCATGAGATGCGTGGCTGAGAGGGTGTACTTTCACTTTGGGAGCTGGTTGATGGCTTATTGGGGTAGGAGGTTGGTCTTGATACCTAAGGAGTTAAAAAATTGAGGGTTAAGAGAGTTAAATAAGGAGGGATTCATACCATGATGGGGGGGGGTGAAAGGATAGAAGGGTTTCTGAAGTGGGGAGGAAGGATAGTATAGAGGAGGAGCTATATACATTTAGGTATGGATTTCTTACTGTTAGGGTTTAGCTCTCAGAGGGGAGTCCACTGTATAGCATATGTCTACATAAATACAGACATTAGAGATCTATTCTTAAGTTGTTAGAGTCCTGACCCTCATAGGATGGGTCTGAGCTCTTAAGAAATAATTGAATTAAGTAATGTTAAATAATTAACTTAGACATAGATTAGATTAGAAAGATTCTTTCCTTACTTTCTTCTTTCTTTTTTTCTTTCTTTCTTTTTCTTTCTTTTTTTCCTCCTTGATTTCTTGCTTTCTTTCTTTCTTGCTTTCTTTCTTTCTTTTTTTTTTTTGCTCATAAATTGAGGGGGAAAGATGGATGGTGCCAGAACCAAACAGTCATTTGAACAATGAGTAGAAATAAAAAAGGATCAGACTTAAACACCAAACCCAAAGTCAATGACAACAGAATTGATACCTAACCTTCAACAAGCTATATACAGAGAGGACCAGTTACCCTAGCAGTTTGGGAGGCCAAAGGAGAGGAATGCTGGGAATTAGGGTGGAAAGAGGACAACACTGGTGGTGGACACTGATTCAATGACACTATATACTGCAAATATTACTGTGAAATACTTGTAATTCACATTGGTCACAATAAAAATTATTTAGAAAAATACAAATATAATAAACCACATGTAAAAATGCACATTGTGTAAAGAATATTAAAAAAGAACAGAACAGATTATAAAATAATCAGGATTATTGTGCCAGAGGCTCTCTGGATTATTGCAATGATTGAGGGGATATAAAAGTTAATACAGAAAACTGATAAAGGGCACTTGCAAGCACCAATGGCTTTAATGAACCAACAATGGAAGGATGTGATTATCTTAATCAGAGCGGAAAGATTCAAAGATGAGTTATGCCAGCATCCAACCTTCCCAGAAACAGAGACTAAGATAATGTCATGTATAAGAGGAACCATTTTATCTGAATAAAGATCTACTCTGTCTCCAGAAATGGAAAGGGCTTAGAGAAGAAGGAAAAGATCGCACACACACACGCACACACACACACACACACACACTTGCATAGACACATAAGCACACACAAAGACATATATACAATTATATGCACGCCAAAAGGAAAGGAAGAACTTTTGGATGTAACTGCCATAGACTCTAGGGCATCTAAGGAAGATTACTAAATGAGTCCAATGCAGGATTTCTGGGTAAATTCATGCCCTATTGAGCTATTCTTGCTTACTCATTAGCTGAAAGCAGAATGCTGCAACCAATGATTTGCTTCAGGCATTTTGAGTGATGTATTTTAGCCTGCCAGCTGAGCCCCTGAATTTGATAAGTAGCTTAATTCAGAAAGAAAAGGCAGAGGAGACATAGAGGAATGAAATAATTGAGCTGACAGCATTTAAATTGAATTATAGCCAATCACAGTTATTCATGATTGAGTTTGAGGAGTACAATGTTGGAACACCAGTTTCTTCGTGTTTACTGCCCTCTATCATGTCCCTAGTTTTCCTTCTTCCCACACCCCCTCAACCCATTAGTTTGTCTCTATGAGATTTTTCTTTTCTTTCTTTCTTTCTTTCTTTCTTTCTTTCTTTCTTTCTTTCTTTCTTTCTTTCTTTCTTTCTTTCTTTCTTTCTTTCTTTCTTTCTTTCTTTCTTTCTTTCTTTCTTTCTTTCTTTTTCTTTCTTTCTTTCTTTCTTTCTTTCTTTCTTTCTTTCTTTTTCTTTCTTTCTTTCTTTCTTACTTCTTTATTTCTCTTTCATTTTCTTTTTCTTTCATTTATTTTTTCTTTTTCTCCTTTCCTTTCCATTTCTTTATTCTTCTTTTTTATCTTCTTTTTTCACTTTCTTTTGCTATTTCTTGGGTTTTCTTTTTTCATTTTTCATTATTTTTCTCGTTATTTATTTCTTTCCCTGCCCTATATATACTGTGGCTTATAATTATTATTGCTCAAAATATGCCTTATTCATTCTTAGAATGTTAGAGAAGGTCCAAGAAGTAATGATCTCTTGTGGAATCTTACCATTTTTGTCTTTAAATTATCATAGCTAAAACTGGCAACTTCCTAATGACAAATTGTGCAAGCAAAATATTCTTATTTTGGGTAAATATAAAATCAGTCACCACAAATTTTAGGAAGGAGACAAAGAGTAGTTAATAATAAATTAAATAATTGTAGCCATATGATACAATAAAATTACTCTTCTTTCTGATCCTCTCAATATTTTATTTTAAGTAAGATTTTTCAGATCATACTTAGCAGTAGATCTAAGGGAGACAGAAATGTGAGTGCTACACTTCAGAGTCAAAATACAGAGGTATTGGTCCTGCATTATAATGTCTTTACTAACCAACATTTTATTTATGAAATTAAAAGCATGACTTAAGACGTTTGAATTTTAGAAGAACATGACTCTAAATAGAGGACATCAAAGGAACTTGGTGCATGTCCTACTCTTAGTTCATTCTATGAAAGCAATATCTGTTGTAAAATTTGAAATAAAAGCCACAATTATTTAAAAACAGAAATATTTCTCACTCAATGAGTCACCTCAACCGAGGAAAATGTTTTAGAAAAAAACTCCTGCTATTCTTGGTGAAACCTGAGCTATAGTTATAGATTTTTATTTGGAAAATTTGTATAGCAATTAATTATTATATAATTTTATTATTGGAGCTTGGACATTTGCAGTCCAGTGTGATTTTCTGCGTACTGCTTTATATATGCACACATAAAGGAATCAATGACTCAAATTTCTAAAGAGTAGCAAGAAATCTATGGACTCATTATTCTCACTTCCAAAAGAATTCTCTCAATTTAAAGTTTTACACACCATTAGATTCATTTATTTCACTTTCATATTATTGGAATGGTCAGATTCAAAAGAAATATTCACTGTCACTTATATCAAATGTTTTACAGATGATTAACTTGATAAATAAAAGTTATTACATAATTAGTCACGTGTATATGTAGGAAAAACTATAGTATACATATATAATCTGTTAATGTTTAATGAGATAAATATTTTTTAATTTTTCATTTATATCTTGTCTATAAAGTAATTTTAATTGGCATCCTATTATTATATATTATGGATATAAATATTCGTGCAGGCAACTTTTGTATTAGACATTATGCAAAGCATCAAAAGATATAACAACTGTGTAACTTAAATCTTGGTCTTGCAGTTTATATGGGAATTCATGAATGTATAGGCAAATAAAGCAAATCGCAAAATCAAGTTTTCAGAAATGTTCATCCAAATGAGAAATTTTATATAGAATAAAGGGAATTATTAATAAATGACAGTTTAAAAATACATGAAAAATGATGAAATGGAAAAATATACAAAACATTTGAACCTAAAAAGACTCTGGGTTTAAAATACACATTAATTAGTTCCTTTGATTTTTCCAAATAACTGAAAATACTTCGTTATAAATAATTATGAACTTTTATTTACTCTATGTAAAATACAGATATTGATGTGCTCTCTCTCATACACACACACATACACACACATACACACACACACATGCACACACACATTCTTGGGTTTTCTTATGTGACTTTTCTAACTTAGATATCCATCATTTTATTCCAGAAAAGATTTAAAGTTCTGGGGCTGGAGCAATAGCATAGCAGCTAGGGTGTATTTGACTTGCACATAGCCAATCCAGATTCAATCTTTAGTATCCCTTTGGTCCACCGAAACTCCCAGAAGTGATTTCTGGGTGCAAACCCAGGAATTACCCCTGAGCACCAGTGGGTGTAGCAAAAAAAAATGATTACTAATTCTGAGTGATAGGGACCAGAGCGCTGGCACAAGGGGTAGGGCGTTTACCTTGCATGTGCTAACCTAAGATGGACTGCAGTTCAATCCCCCAGCATCCCATCTAGTGACCTAAGCCAAGGGCGATTTCTGAGCACATAGCCAGGAATAACTCCTGAGTATCACAGGTGTGGCTTAAAAACCAAAATAAAAAATAATTCTGAGTCATAAATATTCTTCAGAACGCTACTTTATTGGTTTTATCAGATGTTAATACGGAGAAAATACATAAAGATCAGAAAATTATAGTCGCTTAACAATTAATAGATGACTGGAATTCAAATTTTGTATGTAATTAAGTTGACATTTATAGTTTTATGAATCTTTCATAAGATTTACATTATGTATAATATTTCCAATGGTATTAAGACATTTCTAAATTAAAAATATCACTTTAAAAAATTCTCTGTATAGGGGCCGGGCGGTGGCGCTGGAGATAAGGTGCCTGCGCTAACCTAGGACGGACCACGGTTCGATCTCCCGGTTCTCCATATGGTCCCCCATGCCTGCCAGGAGCGACTTCTGAGCGAATAGCCAGGAGTAACCCCTGAGCGTCAACGGGTGTGGTCCAAAAACAAAAAACAAAACAAAAAAAAAATTCTCTGTACACGTGTCTATTGTGTGAAAATATCTATGAAACAAAAGATAAGTAGAGTAAAACAATTGATAATAAGAATGAGGAAATTAGGGATGAAGTGATAGCATAGCAGTAAGGCGTTTATCTTGCATACATCCAACACAGGATGGACACCGGTTCAAATCTCAGCATCCCATATGCTCCCCGGAGAACTGCCATGGTGACTTCTGACGGCAGAGCCAGGAGCAACTCCTGAGCGCCACCTGCTGTGACCCAGAAACAAAACAAAATGAAAAAGAATGAGAAATCAGTTCTTCATATTAATTTAAATAATAAGGACATCCCAGACAATACTTAGGTATGGTAAATTCCCTATTTTATTAAAGTAAAAGAATTTTAGGATTATTCTGATGCCTTTATTTTTCCTTGATGCAGAAGAATGAAGAAGTAGTAATTACTCCCAAGACTGATATGAAATTTAATTGTTTAAAATTATTTAGTTATTGGACTGTAGATGATTCTGACTTTCAAATAATTCGTCTGAGAAACTTAATACAAAATTCTTCCAGCACATAAAAAATATACACTTTCACCTTGCATTAATGATTTTACTAGAGTCTGATCGCATCAAAGAGTAGATTTTTTTAACATTCTTTTCATTTATTTAAATTTTGGGGGGGCTAGCAATATGAAGTTAAATTATTATGTGTTTGCTCTGGGGACAAATTGGGGTTTGGAAGTGAAAATGGGGATATCAGTGTAGGGGAGTCACACTAGGAATATGACAGGGGGGGACAAAAAAATAGGTGCCACAGTGGACCCAACCTGAGTTCAATCCCTAGCTTCACATATGGTCATTCAGGTACTACCAAAGTTGATTCCTGAGCAAAGAACAAATGGTAAACCCTGAGCACTACGGAGTATGAAAAAAACCACCAACAACAACAACAAACATGCAAAAACAAATTTCAAAATATGAGAATAAAGTACTCTTCACTTTTTCAAAGAGTTGACTCAACTCATTGTCATCTTTTTTTCTCTGGTGTTTAGAATTTGAGTTTTATTCTTACATTAGAAATTTTAATTTCCTCTAGATTACTCTAATAAATTGAGTAATGTGTTTGTTATATGAAAGCAAGTAGTAACTAAATAATTTTAATGTAAATGGCAAATAGAGTTTTCATGAACCTTACCCTGAATGCATGAAACCTATTTATATATGTCATTAAGCAAATCTTCATTGTGCCATCCATAATGGAAGCTATGGATTGATTGATAAGGAACTGAAACACCTTAGTAAAGAATGCAATCATGTTGGCTTAACTCATTTTATGACACAAGGAGGCACACACACCTAAAGCAGTCAAGAGACTGGTGAAGTGCATCTGTCTTTGTTTAGTATTTTCTGCCTTGTTTTCTAATTTAAATTGAATATCTCACAATGGCCATGTTTTTGCTGAGTGGAATAAAAAATGATCCTTTCACATTAAGACTGGAACAGAAAACATTTTTCCTTAAAAGATACTCGAGAGACAATCTGCCATTCCTTGGAGCTGCATTTCATTAATTCATTTGACTGGGAAAACAGCAATATATAAATGTTAGTTGTCCATTAGCACATGACAAGCAGGTGCCTCACGCTTTGCCAGCAGAGAGCTGACATTTTTACTAGATCACTCAGATGGAGTGGCACAGTGCGTGGGGTAAGTCAAGGAGAAACACCTGCCACCCTCCGTTTCCATTTGCCACTGGAATATCTGTAAGGGGGAGAAATTGCTAAGATGAAATATCTGTCATAATGGAGTCTGAGGCATCTCATATTCAGGTGGATTGAATCTTTTATGGTTATTTTGTGAGAATTTTAAATGTGTAATAGTATTTCCCTTCACCCTAGATTCTGAAAAAATGTGCTTCTAATGAGCTAACATGCATTATTTAGAACAAATTGCAAATAACAGATATGTTTTTTTTCTACTGTATGGATCAGAATGTTATCAATGAGTCTCATTCTCTTTCTTGGTACTTCTCACAAACACTAGACCTGGTTTAGAAAATAATGTCAGGTTCCAGTAGAAATATTTTGGGATCTTTAGGGTCTTGGACTTTTACCCCAGCAATACAACTTTTCTTCCTCTTAGGAGTCCTGTCTTTTGTTGCCTACTAGCCAGTCAGTAGTGAGGACTGTTTTATGAAATTCATGCAACTTTGTGTTGCTTTAGGTGGTTTCATGCAACAGAGGAAATCCACAGTCTCACTCTCCAACTTGGACAGAAAATAAACCACCAATTTATTTATTGATGCCAAAGAAATAGGAGTAAGCTCAAATTTCTTGGCTCTTCGGTACAACTACCACTTTATGAGATCAAAATGTTTGTTAACCTCATATCTGTCACTCTGCCTAACTTTTATTGCCTGCTATCAGGTATATCAGTTTAGGTGAATTCCTTATTGAGAAGAACTCTTTGTTCCCTAAGTTTGGATTTTTCAATCATCACATCTTGCAAGAAGTTTAGAAAATGCACTTTATATTCTAATGTCCATGGATAGCAACCAAGTATGTGAACAAAAGGATTGATGGTTCATCCCTGGAGAATGAAAGGAGGCAATTACTTAAATTCATTCCCTGTGTGCTACAAAGTGGACTCAATGCAGAGAGAGGGTGAATTTAATTGAGTTCCATCAGCACTTTGGCCTCATCTCTTAAGGACAGGGTCACTTTAGCCAGGGTTCTGAGATGGGTGTCTAAATTGGAAATGCCTCCCAAGCTTTTAAAGAGATAAATATTCCTCACAATAAACCATTCATACTGTTTCCCAGCACAGTGGCTCCATAAATCTACATGGTTGACAAAGTTCTTTTGAATGACTTGAAGCAAAGAATGGGGCAAGTGTAAGAAGTAGCCACCCATGGTTATCAGCTTAGGATACAATGGCTACATATGTTTGAATCTAAGGGAGAGACAATTGCTGCTGAAAGGGAACAGGGCATGTCTGCATTTCTAGTGCTCCTATCTGTACTGCTCAAGTAGGCTCTGTGAAATTTATTTTTCCAAAGATTTCTGCTCCAGAAAACTTAAAGGAATCATTGTGTGTTTTTGTGTAGGTTACATAAAGTGGTGTTGTCCATCAATTCAGCTCAGTAACCTTTCACCTCTACATGAGAGCTGAAAATGTGAATCTTTGTGGAGGGGTGTGTCTGCAATTTGATTTTTCCCTTTGTGAAATTAGGTAATAATGTTTATATGTATACAGGAATCTCTGGAGAAGCTGGGAAAAGCAGCAGGACTGATTTCTCTGTGTTGGTTTTATTATTTTTTATGAATCCTAGTGCCTAATAATTAAGGCTCTGCCCTCATACCCAGGCTTTCCCAAGTCTTGATTTCTAAGCCTGCAGCCAAGCTTCTCAGCGCACATGCTCTTCCCTTACTGACTCAGTGCTCATCGTGCCTTGAACCTCCACGTTCTCTTTCTGGAATGAATCTATGCCTGCCAGTCATGGGGGAAAAATCTCCTGCTCCTAGTGTTTCTGGGTTCTAGAACATCAGTGGTGCCACTTTGTCTCATACAAGCTGTGGATAAGAGAAATCAAAACATTGGTTGGGTGAACTTGCTCCAAAACTCCTCCCTACTTGTTGCCCTGAAAATGCACAAAGCATTCATTTTCTTCCCACATGGTTCCTGACTGTGATTACCCAGGGTTCTGGATGAACATGGTCTTCCCTGAACTCCGTGGCATCAGTAGAGCTATTGAGAGAGGGAGCGCAACTCTGCCTACTTCTTAGAAAGCACTAGTCCCGTTGTCCATCCTTGTATTCCTTCTCTTCTGTCCATGAGCAATCACCCCCCCCACCACCCAGTTTCATCTACAGTCTACCTCAGGCATCAAGGCTAGGTCATCCCTTCCAGACTATTTTCCATCCTTGTATTATAATCTCTTTGATCCATATCCACCAACCATCATTTCCATCCAGTAAGCATAGAATGTGTTTTCTTTCATCATCTTATGCCTACTCATTGGTATGGTAGCTTCACAAAGAGATATTTAAAATCTATTTTTATTGATAAACTACAGAGTGAAATAAAGCTGTGTCTATCCCAAATAATTAAATGACTTGGGAATAGTGCTCGCTGCATGCATTTTCTGAAATGCAGAGTTGGGGCTGTTTTTCACTGGGCTCATACCTCAATTTGTTATTTAATTTTATGATCCTAATGCTCTTTTAGATATATCTATCAAATGAGAGTTTATTCTTTCTAGGATGTATGAAAATTAAAACTTCATTTTACATAGAAAATGTTATGGTTATATATGAAATATATACAATATAATACTGTATTTTACCTTGGTGAACTATATTGACAATTTTAACCATGATGCAATCTATATTG